>BPLR01010829.1:0-36710 GCA_021605095.1 Caerostris extrusa
AATCAATTCATTGAATTGAATCAATTATATTTGTGTTTGATTTAATAAATGATTTAATTTAGAACATTGTTTGTATTTAAATCAGATATCATAATCATGATGGTGTACTATGGTGGGCCAAGGCAGATTTCAGACAGGAGTTTTCTTTTTACGAGGTAGGGTGCCAATACTATGGCCCAACGCTTTACAACCATATTAGACCGCAACCTACGGTTTAAAATCTATTCTTTCTCTACATCCATGGCACCTCCGGAACTCGAACCCGACACCATTGGCTCCGATTGCCAGATAAATATATATATATTAAAATTTAGCGATAGCAAAGCAATGCTGAATCCGCTTGTATTGATTAAAACTATGTAACTACTAGTTGTAACTTTCTTTATTTTATTATGACTACTACTAATTCCGACAGTCATCGTAGAAAACATTCCTCCCTCTTATAATTAATTGATAGAGAAACTATATGTATGAAACTATTTAAATACAATATCTCCGCAACATTTATAAATCCAAGCTAAAGTAAACATATTAGTAACAATATACTACATTAAAACCCAACTGAAATCGGAACACCGGCTGCAAACCAGATACAATTAAAGCGCGACTATTACATTAAATCTCGAAATTTCCGTTTCACGAATCATTATTTTCGCAAAATTAACAAAACGTAGTCCTTCCATCGAAGTGAATCCAAGAAGCATATTACTCCATATTAGAACCATCATTAATATTGCGCGTATCCGAAGCACTCTGGAAACAATTATACAGCATTGGTAACATCTAAATTGCTTGGTAATGGTGAACGCTATTAAAATGATGTTCGCCGTGCAAGGATAATCTGCTTCGAAGTGGTCAGCCGGTAATTACGTAATCTTGATGCGATGGATGGATTTTGTGTTTAGCAGACGCTCTATTATTGGGAGAAGACACACCGGAATTTAACGAGAATGGCGATATAACATGTGGAAGGGAAGGCCAGATAAACGAGGGTCATCAAGAACCGATAATCGATTGATAGCAGACGGCCTTTCGTCTGTTGGAGGCTGCTGCTGATGTTGTTGTTGTTGTTGGGGAAATAATAATTCGTATATGAAATATTATGCTCTTTTTGAGGTCGTATACTTTCATTTAGAATCCCGGCTGAAGAATGGAGAGTAATAGTTTTACTGATGTTTTTTGTAAGTTAAGATGGTTTATTTGTAGATAATAGAAAGCAAACGGAAGTGATATTAATAGAAGTAAGGACAATCTCCTTTTTTCCTTCTTTCTTTTCAATTTCTCCTATTAGCTCACACTCTCCTATATATATCTTTTCAAATTTTCAATCGTTAATAAAATACTTTTTATACATCCAGTCAATTTCAAATACATTTTTTAACTTGTAGTGTATGACACTTGATGTTAATACAGTTTTTCAAATATTCATTCAGTAATTAAATTTAATTAATTAATTTTAGTTTAGTTTAAGTTGCATATATCTTATAAAGGTTTAAGTTGCATATATCTTATAAAGGTTTAAGTTAAATATAATTTTAGGTTTTAGTTGCATATACATATATGGCGCCAGGTAAACTTAAAAACGTGAAAGGAAGTTACTTATAAAGTTTATATAGTGACTGCATTATAGTGAAAAAAAGTAGGAATTGACTTAAAAACATTTTTTTTATATTACTTGCTTTAATGCAGGATATTTCGAGTCTGATTATTTTCAGTTATAGCGGCAGCATTTCCCAAGATGCTTTATTGGGAAAATACCCACTATAGTCATATTTGTCATGAATATTTAACCACTTTCAAGGAGGATTTATGTGGGGTTTAATCCCTTTCCCTTTCTATCTCTTCAAAGATCTCCTTTTTTCTTTCTTTTTTTCAAGATAAGTTCTGGGCGTTTTAAACAAAGTATTTTGATGCAGAGCAACCATATATTTTTATCTTGATGTTGGAGAAGCGACGCTTTAGGTCAATACCCATTGAAATATTATGCCCCACATTTCATATTTAATAATATATAATTAATAAAAAATAAAAGATAGTATAAAGGAATAGAATAATAATAGAATAAAAAGGAATAAAAGAATAAAGGAAGAGTAAGTTGTGGGGAAAATATAAATATGAAATGAAGAAACTATAAGATTAGAAGGAGATCTACCATCAGGTGGGGCTTGCAGTAATGGCCCTCCAGGATAAGAAATGAGGGGAAAAACAACGTTTTATATGTTAAGAACAGTACTTGGTCTTTTCTATTTTTAAACAAATATCATATACCTAGATGAGAATTTAAAAGAAAATTTCAAGTGTGAGGAAGATTATTGTAGAAATTTTTAAGTATAAATTGGCGAATGTTTGGGAAGTTAGGATATTAGATAATCGCTTTATTCCTGAAGTACCAAGGTAAGTTGGTGATCATCTGAATGATTTTGTTTTCATGTCTTTATAGGATTTCCAAGTTTACAAGTTTTCAATATAAGTGCATATCGTACTCTGATTATTTTCAGTTATAGCGCAGCGTTTCACGAGATGCCTTATTGAAAATGCTCCACTATATTCATATTTTGTCACGAAAAATTTGAAACACTTTAAAAAAATAAAGGAGGATTTCTGGGGTGTTTAAACCCCTTCCTTTCTATCTCTGCAAATACAATGTATGGACTTTCTGGTTTACTGTTTTTTTGTGTGCCCATTCTCCTCCTCATATACTGAAAGATATTGGTTCAGAATCCCTTTTTTGGTTTTGAACCAGTTTAAAATCCAATATACTGGTCTCTTTTTTTTTGACGTAATGAATACAGAAACTTTCTAATATGAAATTTTAGCTATAATTTAAAAAAAATAATAAAAATTAAAATTTAACAAAAAGCCTGGTGTCTTAGACACATAAAAATTGAAAAGAAAAAAAAATTGATTAGTTATGTGATTCAGCATAATTGATTTTACAAATACATTTCAAGAAAAAAAAAAGGTGATATATAAAAGCCTGTGGTTTTTTATTAAAATTTTATAACCAGGTATTAAGATTCGTGAAGGTATTTCACAATGTATAGCAGGATTCTTTGTTTATTGTTAATATGAGATCCAATGTTTACATCAAAAATGATAAATAGGAAATCAAATGAAATAAAAATGATAAATAGGATAATAATTTAATAAAATAGGGAAATACTATTTCCTATATAAAATATTATGCTCTTTTGAGATCGGATACTTTCATTTAGAATGCCAGCTGAAGAATGGAAAGTAATAGTTTTACTGATATTTTTGTGAGTTAAGATGGTTGATTGTGGATAATAGAAAGAAAATTGAAGTGATATTAATAGAAGTAAAAAGGCAATCTTCTTTTTTCTTTTTTTTTAATGCAGGGAATTTCGTACTAGGATTATTTTCAGTTATACTGCAGCGCTTCCAAAGATGCTTTATTGGGAAAATGCCCCACCATAATCCTATTTTTGCCACAGAAATTTGAAACACCTTCAAGGAGGATTTATATGGGTTCAAATCCAATGAATGGACTTGTCAGTTGATTTGATTTGAACTCCTCAGTTGAATGGCTTATGGATTTATTATGCCCAATCAAATACTCGAAAGTATTCGTTTCAGAATTCCTTGTTGGGTTTTGAACCACTTCAATATCCTCTACACTATAACTCTGGTTTCTTTTTTGATATAATGAATACTAAAATTTTTAATATGCAAGTTGTAGCTAATTTAAAAAAAGGAATAAATACTGAAAATTACAGGGAAAAAAATGAACTCCTGGAGTTTTCGAAACATAAAAATTGATTAATATCTTGACGTGCGCCTAATTGACTTTACGAATTCATTTCAAGGCTGAAAAGAAATATAATAATATATATTTAATATATGTTAAATATTTAAGGAACATTTTTTACTTAAAAGCTATATATTTATTAAGAGTGCCATTAATTTTTCTATATTCATTTCACAGACAAATCAGTTTTGTTTAAAAGAGGCTTAACGGCAGAACTCGGCTTAAGTGGATTTATTACCAAAAGAACGGGGCGAGTGTTTTCAGCAACGATACGAGGAACTTTTTTTTACAAAAATAATCTGTTGGAACAGTCAATCAAAGTAAGAGAAGATCAGTGGATTCGTAAAATAACTTTATGAAATGGATTCAAGCCCAATAACCACAGGCGCGGTTTCCCGAGGTACGGCGAATCATTTACTACTACTACTACTTAACCATATACATTCCTATGCCCAGAGCTGAGATGTACCATTACAATTTGGGAATGACGTGGATGACTTTGTGTATACACATAATGGGAGAGGCAAGATAACAACAATTCAATCAAACCAGAAAATAAGAACTAGAAATGGAAATAAATTAATGTTCACTTAGTTCATTAATTTACAAGTGCACATCAAAAGTAAATTACTTAACTGTAAACCACCGTAGATTGAGCCTGTAATGTTGTCAATATAAGGCCTTGTCCCACGAGGTTACTTTGTAGTGCACAGTATTAAGAAAATTATCTTTGCCGCTCAAAGAATAAATCTGTATTGTGTTCTATGGCGGGTGCCTTTTGGTGAATTCATTAGTGGAAAGAAAATTGGTATTTAATTGGTACTACTCACGATTTCAACACACGATAGTATAGCACAATTTAGTCAAGGAAAATGAAAATTAGGTATTCCAAGCGGGATAAACTTATTAATATGAGTGGCAATGATAATTTAACTTGATGTTGCATTCTTAGAAATATGATAAACGTGATAAGAACTTTTAGGTCCATTGAGGGGGAGAGTGGGGCAATGTGCAGATGAAAGCATTCATGATTTATGTACCAAATGTACATTTGTTAGAAAGAGGATTACTGAAACTTTGTTATCAACCAGAACCATTAGTTGATTTATTATCTTTATACCCAGGCATTAAATATGGTAAGGTATTTCATCTTGTATAGCAGGATCTTTGTTAATATGAGATCCAATGCTTACTTCAAAATAGTGTGCTAACTATTTAAAGAGAGAAAGGATTGTTTTAATAAGGGAATGCAAATAGTCACATTGTAAGAAGACAAAAATAATTTCCAAAATTTTTTCTATGAAATGGGATATTGTTTGTTTCCTCAACAGTCAAACATGTATTGGACGTCAGCTACAGCATCAACATCGTTGATTGAACAATTCTGAAATGTGTTAACAAATTTACAAACGAATTTGAATTAACAAATTTATTTATTACAAATTTACAAAAGAATTTTAATTAAATTTACAAAAGAATTTGAATCACAAATTTATTATTTATTTATTTCAAATCTTGGTTTCAAATGTTGGTATTTAATTTTCCTCTCAGTATATATTTATGTTTAAATAGCATAACAATTTGCACTAAAAGAATTCTGTCAATATTTTGTGAATTAAATAATTTATTTGGTGTTATTTTTAAAGCAGAATTTATGAATTAACAAACTTTATAAATAACACTACTATAGTTTGATTAACTAGAGTTCACCATCGCAAAAAGCTTATAAAACTATAGACTTATGCTTATGCTTATAGTTTAAACAATTTATTTTAGAAATTTAATGAAACAAACTGAAATTTTCCTATAAAATGTATATCAGGTAAAAAGACTCACTATAGAAACAACTAAAATCCCGATCAAACAAGTTTTAAGATATCTTTTTTTAAACTTATATATTAAACTCTAAACAATTCTTTTTTAGTTACTTTTATAGAACGCCTAGAAAGAAATTTAATTCGAAACACATAAAAAAGAATAATCTTATAAATGAATTTTCCGTTTATATAGGATCAAGAATGATTTATATTATCATTTAAGATTTGACAATAGTAAAATCTTTCCCATTTTGTTGTTGGACAATTTTGTGTCTTCCAAATCTATTAAATAATCATCAATTGAAAAAGAAAATATAACCTATTATCGGTTTTGAATCACCATTGAATAGAAAGTAAAAACAAGGATATATAATATTATATAAATAAGAAATATGAAATTATTTTCTTGAAATATATTTTGAAACCCATACGTAAAAAAAAAGAGGATTATTATATAAATATTTTTTCTATACTAAAAACCGCTTAAAGGAATTACTCGTCAAATTAGTTTTTCTTTATTGAAGTTTTTAGCTCTACTTACAAATTTGCCAGTTTAATGTAATATTGCTAGATTACATCAGACATTATTTGATATATTTTAAAGATGTACTTTTAATTTTTAAAGATACGTTAAATATTGATGTTTTTCTTTCTTGTCATAATTTTTTTTCATTCAATCGATAGATGATCCTATTTCATTAAAATAAAAATTTTAAAATAAAAATTCATTAACTATTAAAACTTGAAATTTTAAGAAAAAAATGTTATATATTTATTGTCAGTTTAATTTAATACTGTTAAATTAAAATATACTAAATAATATCTGATATAAAAGATATATTTTAATATTTAATGTATCTTTAAAATTAGTGTTTATTTTCTTGTCACAATATTTTTTTATCTCTATTGATAAATGATCAGATTTCCTTAAAATTACATAAATAGTATTTAAACTAATTAAAATAATATCCATTAATTATTAGAATCTGAAATTTTAAGATAAAAATGTTAAATGTTACATTTTAGTTTAATTCAACACTGTAGATTATATAAGACATTATTTAGTATGTTTTAAAGATATATTTCAATAATAATTAGCTGTATATTTAAAGTAACAGAAATTTTATTTAAATCAATTAAATTAAAATTAATTAATTTTATAACCTGAAATTTCAAGATAAAAAAAATGTTATGACATTAGTTTGTGATAAATATTAATTAATTTATATTTATTGACTTTTTAAAATTTGAATTTATAAATTTACGAAAAATTTTTTTTTATTTATTGATAAGAAGTTAATGCATAATAACCTTGTTAAATGAATAAAATCAATTCCCATTAAAATTTATCAAAAAAATTATCATTTTATTTGTCTAAAAATTTTTCTAACGAATATTTCCCTACTAAAACTAACTAATCATTTTCTTTTTGTAACTATCCACTTTGAATCAAATATCTCAAAAGAATCTAAAAAAAAATTGCTATTCAAAATTATCACTATTATGAAAAATGTGTGATATTTAATTTAAAAATCAGAGAAAGAGTGAGTAAATGTCAATAATAACCTCATTGCTTAATAAAAAATGTTTTTTCAAGTGTTTGAACAAACATTTGAAAGTACATCATAAAAATTTACATTCCTTCCTTACGAATGAGGGAAAAAAATCAGCTTTGATGTTTAAATCCTATGAATAGACAATATTAATAAATAAAATATATTTTTCATACTTTAATTTTTTTCTATTTCAGAGTATCTAATCTGAATACTGATGTGACTACATAAAATTACTCCAATTCAATTGAGATTAAGAAAAGTTATTTCAACCTTTATGTTTTAAATGATTAGGAAATTGATATGCTAGTTAGCTGTTAAAGAATTAATTTTATTGTATGAATTCATAATATAAAAAAAATCCACTTTTTTCAATAATAATTAAGTTCTGATGAAATTCCTGATTTAATTGATCACGATTCTTTCTTTTATTTTAGGGGGTTTTTTTTTTCTCCAAAAATCTGAAATAAAGCCAGATCTAAATTGAATTTCTGAGGTATACATAAAATGAAATGCTGTTTTTTTTTTTTTTTTCGGGGTGTTGATATGAATCCAAGTGTGCTAAAAGAAATGAGAAATGTTTGAGTGCTCAAAAAAGTAATTAATTATCCTTTTGTCCACTTTTTGTTTATTCAAGTTTCCAACTTTCTGTTTGAAAAGAAAAAAAGTTTTCTTGGAATATTTAATTTCGTAGAACTATTTTTTTTTTTTTGCTTTTTGTTTTGATATTCTACTTAAAATTTTGATAAATTTTTAATTAATAAAATTTCCTAAATAATAAATTATAAAATGCTTTTTCATATCAATTTGTTTTAAAATATTTTATATTAAAAGTATATTTATAGTGATTTATTCCCTTATGAACGCCATGATACAATATCCGTGGAATATCTTCAAGGACACTGCATTTGCAGGTGGTATAAGAGTAAGTGCAGAAAAATGAGTAACAATGGTCACATCCTATCGTGTTTTTTAAAGTATAAAGATGAACTGCGCTCTCTCGGTACCACACTGAGTTAGAACAACAACATAAGTTTGGGTCGAATCCACTTGAAAAAGTTTATCCCGGTCTCTGTGATCATAGAGCATGAGGGGGAAAATTTTTCAAATAATGTGCCACCCCTGGAGTGCTAAATGAGTAAATTTGGAGGTATGGCATAAAATGAAATGCCAGTTTTTTTCAGGGGTGTATGGACAACTAAAAATCATGTCTGTGTGCTGAGAAAGAAATGAGAAATGTTTGAGTTTGCTAAAAAAAGTAATTAATTATCCTTTTTGTCCACTTTGTTTATTCAAGTTTCTTAACTTTTCTGTTTGAAAAGAAAAAAAGTTTTCTTTCGATGTTTAATTATTTAGATATTTTTTTTTTTTTGGTTTGCTTCCTACGTAAAATTTTCAGAAATTTTTAATTAAATACAGAAATAATAAATTATAAAATGCTTATTCATATTGATTTGTTTTAAAATAATAGGGTGATTATAATTGAGTTCTACTTTCAAAATGCTGTAAAAAAAGAGAACCACTCGTCACAATGAGTTCAAATTTGAAATGAAGATACTTGAAAAAGGGGGAACGGTAAGGCATAAAAAACAAATTATACCGATTTTTTCCATCCAATTTGGTATGACCTTGCCGTAGTGGATGGTAGTTCCACTAACAATGGCACAACTGTTGAATGACTTGGAAGTCTTTTTTTCTGTCAAGAAAACAGAAACAATCAAGCACATTGAACACTACAGTTGGTTTAATGTGCAACTCATGCCAAATACGTTGTCATTTCGATTCAAAATATAACTGTCAGCCGAATTCTTTTTCCATACCACTTACAGCACCATCTATTAATACAATTGGAAACTCTTTTGATGGCATACCGTTTTCCTCATTCTTCAAGTACTTTCAGTTCAAATTTGGACTCATTGCGAAGGGCGGTTCATTTTTACAGCATTTTGAAAGTGACTTTAATTATAACCACCTTGTATATTAAAAGTATACGTGTAGATTTTTTATTCCCTTATGAATGTCATGGATAGTTCAAAAATCAGTAATGAGAGTGTTTTTTTTTTGAAGGAAGTTCAACGATGCTACATTTGCGCGTGGAATAAGAGGAAATCCAGAAAATTCCCACCAGGTAATTTATACTATCACAATCACTATCGTGTGCTTTTAAAGAGACAGAAGAAAGTTGCCTTTTTGTATCAGTAACTAGCAGCTGTTGTCTACGTTTCACATGAGAGGAAAAAATCAAAAGAATCTTAAAGATCAGTCTGACTGTCGCCAGATGGCCTCAATTGCTATTGATCCTTTAATTTTTGAATACATTGATCCGAGTCTTCTCGTTCACTAACCGAGCCCATTACCGCTGGGATATGAATCACACAAATATTCTATTGCCCTTAATGAAGTTTGTTAACTTTTTTTTTTTTTTTTTTTTGCAGCAAAGATTTTTTTTTTATAAAAGTAAAAAAAAAAAAATTCTTATAAAAACAGTATAATTAAAAATTCTGAATTTTAAATGAGAAACCGGAGAAAACTATGCACTAAAAAATAGAGTTCAGTTGAAAAATTATAATCCATAGATAATAATAATAAAAAAAAACGACAATCGTTGCCGAGAAAGTTTTTTTTTAATGGGATTCACATAAGGTTTGTTACTTTTGTAGGAAAACTAAATGGTTTTTAATAATGATCTCAACCAAACCTTTGTTTTTAAAAAGAACTTCAGGCTATTATAGGGAAGTTTGTGGATGGAAATAAATTCTTTCTCTAAATAAGTGTACTACTACCTCACCACACCACACCACATCACAGTGCCTAGAGCTGAGTTGCCTCTTTAGTGTATGAGAAATTTCAATTTTTGTTTAAAACAGTGTTTTTCTTCTTCATTGTGAGCGGCTTGATGGCCAATTGTCTAGCGCTATGGCCTTTGGTACCCCAGGATTTCGGTTCGAATTCTGGCGGTGGCATGGATATTATCTATGCACCATCTACAATGCACATGTATTCATTTCCAAAATATTTCATTTATACTTTATTCTCCATAATCAATGCTGTTCTCCAATATTTTCTATAATTAATATGTACTGTAATGCTATCATAAACTCCATCCACGTTAAACTTTAGATCCCCGTTCTAGTTAGCCAAAAATGTGCACAAAATGACCGTAGAGCGCCAAACAAAAACGAATCTTCATTGGTACATCCCATGGTGGGTCAAGGCCGTCTGCCTCTTGGCAAATTTTGAGAATTTTTTTACGGTGTAGAGTTGTTAGCCGTACACCCTACAGTCATATTACCGGGACCGGGACTGTGTCGCTAAAAGAGAGCAGTGCCTTCGGGAAGACTTTTTAGAGGGAACTACCCCCATATTTGAGTATTTATCGTACGGTAGAAAAACAGAAAAATTCCCACCAAATAGTCTGACTAATGAGGCAAGATCATGAACATCACAAATGCAATCGAATCTCCTCGTTTTTGAAACAATGTCTACAACAATGTCGCCAGCGGATTGAACGTCAGCCCTGTGGTCATCAAGGGTGTACGTTACCACCGAACCACGAGTCTGTCGTTTATTGGTGTAAAAACATTATTTGCCATTTGTGAAGAAAGCAATCTCTATTCGAGAATGATATAGGTTCCGGTCTAATTAGCCCAAAGTGTGCAAAAATTGTCCTTAGAGAGACAAACACAACCAAATCCAACCCTTAGACTTAAAAACTACTCAACCGATTTCGCTGAAAGTTTCACAGTTTGTTCTTAGTAGCCTCAGAAGTGATTAGAGAGTGAAGGAATGCGATTTTAATGAAATCTGATAGAGGGTGCTGTTGTATTTATCAATATAAATGAAAGACAATGCTCTAATGTCTGTCCGTTATAGACACAAAAGCTACTTGATCGATTTGGCCGAAAATTTCACAATTTGTTTTTATTAGTGTTGGCAGTATTTAGAGAGTACTTTGAACAAAATTCGGCTGTCGTTTTTACGATGTTCTTCTCTTAAAATACAAAAAACAAAATAGAGTTATATTTCTAGTTATTAACTAGGCTAATAACTAGAAATAATCAATCGAATTGCTATACTGATTTTAAAATCAAGAATCAAATTTAAAATTCTATTTATTACATTTATCATTACAGAACAATCATTTTTTCAATTCCGTGCCAATTTTATGGAATACGTGGTATTGTAGTACCTATTTTAAAGAACACATTGATCAATACACCCTTCAATACACATTCGATTTGAAATTTCGCAATGAATGCGACTTTGTATCTTAGTCAAAGAGGTACAAAGTCGCATTTATTGCAAAAAATTCTGAACTACTGCTTTTTTTCCCACAAAAAATTCATACCTTTTCTTCCAAACTGCAATTTATTCTGCTTCGCAATAAAAGATTCAACATGATAAATAATCTTTTATGAACATCCTATATTTTATTTCATTTTTTATATCTATACTAAAATTTTCAAAAGAAGAAAAATGGAAAGGAAGAATAGATATGAGGAAGTTTAGAATTCATAATAAAGTAAAATTTGACATCCTGTTCTGTAAGTATAAATAAAATGCCAAACTTTCTTGGTGAAATTTCGACCAATTTAATTCGTTTTTGCTATGAGTAAAGTGTGTTAATCCCGAAGGATTGAGATATTGCGCCGTTTTGAGTTTGATACGCTTACAAAGGAAAAGAGACTGTCAAGAAATTTACTTATATTTATTTCTCATAGGAAATGCCTCTTGGCTTTTCCGTTCTGATGCAAGTGTTTAATAATAAAAATAATAAATACCTTCTATTTAGATATCTTGCATAAAATATGTCTGTTGGATAAGTATCCTTGTTATTTACAATCTCTAAAATACTGAGTTACGTGCAACCTTACATTCATTTCAATATTTTTATCACAATAAGTTAAAATATACCATTTCTGCCACATTATGAAATCCCTAAAAATTACAAGAAAGCCTCGGCCAAGTTATTAACGCTCTGGCACTTAGCACCCGGTAGGTTCGAACCTAACCTGGGTACTATGAATGTTTGTAGTGGATCAGTATCCACTTTAAACTGTAGGTCTTGGTTTAATATGATTGTAGAACTTTGAAAGTATGGCTGACAACCCTACCCCTTAAAATCAACGGCTGCACTGACGATACTCATTTAGCACTACCCAGTTGGCACGTGTAGCTTGAAGATATGCTACGGACGCGAGTAACACTACCCCCACAATGCTCATATTAGACTGAGGACTACGATTTAAAGTGGATTTCGAACCACTACAAACATCCATGGCACCGCCGGGACTCGAACACGAAACCTGTGGCACCGAGTGCCAAAGCGCTAGCCACTCGGCCATCAGGCTCATAACAGGATAAATATGCTGTAAAAGCAATCTGATTGTTTTAGGTTTAAAATCGTGAGCTTTATTACCAATATCATTATTAATATTTAATTCACTAAAAATTAATTTTAGTGAATTAAATTTTAATAATGATAATGAAGTTTATTTTGATTGAAAGTTCTTTTGTACTTTGTTATTTTTTCCCCATTTAACTAATATGATTTAATATTTATCTCTCAGAATCATTTCTTTCATTCTATATGCACGTCCTTTCTAATTTGCTTCCTTTCGGTCGAGAAATGAAAGGAAGCAAATAAGGAAAGCAACGATTAGAAGTCAAATTAATAATATAAAATTTTAATATATAATTTCTGAAAATATAGGTACTTTAGTACAAAAATAAACAGAAATTATTTTTGTTTAAAGATTTTTTATTTTAATACCTTCTATTTAATCTTTCGGATAAGAGCTTCCTTTAAGAGGGATATCTGAGTTGTTCTTTAAATATTTTTTGTCACTCATGTAAAAAACTCCACGAAAAGTTTATCTCACACATACTGTATTGAAAAAAAAGCCCCAGCGCTTTCATTAAAGATAAAAGAAATGATTTAAAAATAATTTCGGACTTGGCTTTTATCCAATAAATAAAAATTACATTTTTAAAGCAAATGACGCTTTTAGCTTGGGTAAACGATTCCTAAATATATTCTACGAATGCATTCTACACAAGATCATTAAAAAAGATCATTATTCAAATGGAAAATTTTTCCTATCTCTTATGATAGCAAAATAAAAATGAAAATTTCTGGAACCTTAGACTTAAAAAAAAAAAAACACTGAAAAATTTCTTCTGTAGATTGAAAAGAAGAGTAAAGGAGACAGGTGACGCTGGGATATTTTGGAATGAAGGGCATAGAGTGGTTACTTTAAAAAAGATAAATTTTTAAGTGCAAAACAAAGTGTCTTTGAGAGCTTTTACTTCAAGATAATGTTAATCTTAAAACCACCACATTTCCTCAGAAAATATTTCCCATTGAATTTTGGAAACCTTTATTGTTCGTAAATATAAGTTTTTTTTGTCCTGATTTAACCTCGAAGAAATTTTAACAAATAAAAGTATCAGAAACCATCATTTTGATTCTTCTATGGCACTACAAACTCAGAAGAAGTAAGGTAAACAATCTACTTGCTGAGTTTAATAGATGACTGTTTCTTTATAGTGAATTAGTGACTTATACTGTAAGTACTAGATCATATTGTGGTATTCCGGAACATAAAATTGCAAATGAGCGTGTAAAAGAGGCAGGGCTATTGTAAAATCCATCTGTATGTCTATTCCTTCTCATTAAACCATAAAATTCTTACTTTTAGATAAATGGAGAGCTAAAAATCGTATTTTGATACATATAAACAACACAAATTTTGGCTGTTGTTGCCTCTTCATTTACTATGTAACTATTTCATAGTAATATACATTAAAATGATGCTCTAAATTATTCTTTTAACATATTCCTGCGAGAAAAATGGTGTACAGTTCCGGTGTTGGAGGAAATGAATTTTAATTATAAAAAAGCAAGTATAATGTTAATTTTTTAAATATGTATATTATGGGAAATTATTCATTTCTATTATTATTTGTATAGGGTGCAATATAAACTTACATTCTAGTGGTGCACTCTAGGCGACGCTCTATACGACCAAAGTAGTCTACAGTTTTCTGCATGAGCTGCTATCCTAACCATCATTCGGTTGGCCTTCTTGTCTTTGCAATGGAATTCTTTTGGCTTGTCTCAATCAAAAAGAACTGATTTAATGAACATCTACATTGCATTGGAATTTTCGACCAACAAAACTGCCCCTCTTTGTGATTTGTCGGAAATAATGAACCGAACTCATCTCCATTGTTGCTTAGCACTTCATGGTGAATCCGAGATACCAGCAAGCTAGAAAACTCTTAAGGCAATGACTTCAGTCAACTTTGTTGAACTCTTTTTTTGGGCACATTTTCTGTTTTATTCTGTACTTCCCCCCTTTTTGTATTACCTTGCGATTGATAATTTAAAACTTTTAACTTTTATCAAATGGCACCTTAAAAGTATTTAGAACAGAAAAATAAAGTTGGATTTTGAGTTTGAAGGCGACGACAGTGTTCTTACAAAATGGTGGAGAGAGTTGGATTCGAGATTTAGCAGCAGAGAACTCGGAAAGAGTTTATGCTGTTGTCAGGTCCGAAGGGATTTGAAGATCTTATGTTCAAGAGTCAGTGAAATCAAAATGCCATGTGATCGTGAAGGCCATACTGATACAGCAGTTTTGTTAATGGTTTAATGCTCTATAAATATTCATAGTTGGTATTTGGAAGATGTTAGTTTATATTGCAAATAAATATCAATAAATGTGTTGTTGAAATTCATTACTAATATACCCTTAATTGTCTTTGGTTCCCATTTTCAGAACGTTTAACAACCAAACAGATGCATATAATCTATCTGATCTTCCGTCTTAAGTATAGTATGGTTTAAAATTTATAAATATACAGTATTGTGAATCCTTTTATAAATAAAACTTACTTGCAGCCAACAATTCAAACTGGCAAGGAGTCTCTTGAATACCAATGCTGTTTCGTCCCCAACAGTGTATTACACCGAAGCCATGATCTGTAACTGGTGAATAATTAAGAGTGTTGGAATCGCTCCAGTTCTGTAGAGTAATTACCCCTTGAGGATTTTCCAAAGACCAAAGAAAAATCACGTCTTTAGGATCTGCGTCTACTTGGCATGACATATTGACTGTTTCAACTCCAGTTAAGATGTATCTTTGAAGATCATGCAACTTGCATTTTGGAGCATCTGTGAAAATAAAAGAAATAAGATTCTGTAAGCCATAATATTTCATAGAATTAAAAAGTTATTAGGACTTTTTACTGAATCGCAAATTTTATTTAAATGAATGATTTTTTTGGTTTTATTGAGAAAAAACAAAATAATTAACAAGAATAGGCAATGTCAAATTTTATTCTATAACTGTAGGTTTATGTTACTTATATACATGAATTTAAAATGATTACTTAGAAATTGAGCAATTAATAACAAAACTATTACAGAACTTTTAAGTTGTGATTGAGTCTTTTCAATAGAAAACAAATTGCTTTTAAGTTAAAATGAACTTTTATGTATTGTTCTAAATTCAGACAGTTTCTTAGAATAGATCAGAGTATTTTTTTAAATTCATTTTGACATCTAGTTCCCCTTTTTAATACGGAATTACCAATATTTTTAAGAATGAGCTTCGTTTTGATGCAAGTTGCATATACGAAAGGTATAACTTTATTTTAAGTTAAAGAAAATAATTTTTTCCTACATTTCTTTTATAATATTTAAAATAAGATAGTAAAATTTGCTAAGTCTTGGCTCAACAGATTTCTTGGAACAATCAATTCAGCATTGATCCAAAATGCTTAGAACTGTTTGTTTTTAAATTATATTGAATTAGTATTATTTTTCTCATATTTCAAAGGGGAATACAAAAAATGATGCACAATTTTTGCATCTGTACCTTGTTTTTGCAGAAAGTTGAAAGTCACTTTTCGCCAAATAGCAGAAGTAAATACATTAATTTGACTTTTGTATTACAAGACTTTCCTTAACCAACTCGTTGACTAAATTATAATACTACGTATTTTTGATTATCATTAAACATGCTATAAAGCTGCGTTTCTGGATCATTAAGACAATAAACAATTTTTAAAAATATTAAGAAATATATTTGTTAATAATTTACTTTAAAAGTAATCTGGATACTTACATTTGATAGTCAAGTGCACTGAATTGCTAGTTCCTCGATTTATAAAATTTTCTGCGGAACATCGATATCTTCCACTATGTTCTCTTTTGGCTTGCTCAACCACCACTGTTTGGTTGTTTATGAAGACACCTTTGGTTTCACTTGCTGTTAATATTCGGTTTCTGAAATTCCATGCCACATCATATATCCAAGGGTTTGCTTTTTATGGAGCATTCCAAATGGATATAATCTCCTTCTGTAATAGTCCTATTACCTGTGCTGCCATTTACGGTTAAGTTTAATTCTGGAATGACTGAAATAAAAAATATTAAATTTAACTTTTTGGATTATTGCGTATCACAGAATATCAGTGCAAATATGATGTTTAAAAATTATTTTTACAATATAAATTAATTATAAGAAATACGAAAAGAATTTTGATTTTATTTGCAATTTTAAACATGAATCGTAGAGTTACTACAAGACAAAAAGAAGATACACATAGCGTATCATATTTTATCTGGACAGTTAATATATAAACTGACATTAACAATAAAAATAAATACATATATATATATTTTCTCTCTATAATTTCGTTTAGCTACAATAAAGGATAAAAAAAAAAACGAATAATTTTTGATGCATGACAGAATGCACCATGACTTTTTTACTCCCTTGATAAAAACTTTATATTAATTCCTAATTCGTACTGTTTTCTAATTGGTCTTAAATATTTAGTTGGATTCATCTTTAATAAATGATTCAGCGAAATTTTAAAATGATTCAACTGTGAAGTATTTAACGTTTTTCGCATTTCGTTTTTTGAAGCTATAAATAATATATCAAACAGTGTTACATCATTCCTGATGCAATCCAAATGAATTCTTCTAGAAACTGGAAGTAATTGAGATGCACAGAAAAGAGATGCACAGTTTTGTAAAGCTACCAATATCAACTATAGATATAAAACAGATGAACAGTACATTTTAATTCAGATAGAATAAATTATTATAAACTTCCGACTAGTTACAGATAAGTGTTTATCAAGTAAAAGTGTAATATAACATTTAAAATATTTTTTGAAAATAGCAAGTAATTTAGATTTAGATTTTGGCTGCGATTGAGATTAATCATCATCATCATAAATGGCGCCGCAGCACCATGATTGGCCAAGGTCGTCAACCTACTGGCAGATTTCGAGGTGAGAGATGTTTTTCTTTTAAGGGGTAGAGTTGTAAACTCTACTCTCTACAACCATATGAGACAGAGACCTACGGTTTAAAGTGAATTCCGAACCACTTTAGGCATCCATGGTGCAACTGGGATTCGAATCCGAAACCTGAGGTACCGAGCGGCAGTTAGATTGAAATTAATTACAATAGGAATTTACCATTGATTGGCAATACCTTACTGACTATGCTTTCCTTGTTATTAAAGAAAAATATGTAAGGGCCTTTAAGATCTACCGAAGTGGATAAATTAAAGTCAAGAGATTAGGTATAACTTTCAAATATATTAGAAGGTCTCTTTTGATGAGATATTTTTTATCAGACTATAAAGTTTTACAATTTGTATTTCATCCAAAAATATTTCTATATGGGAAAAAAAATATGGTCACTTATATACTTTGATCTAACAGTCTTCTTCAACTATTACACTCATGTCCCTAAATTAAGGATAATTCAGAATCGCACAGAAATTGAACTCTAAAATAAAAATTTCACCTGTAGAATTATCACACACATCTTGAAGAAGAATATGCAAATTACAGGAAACCACCAGATGGCGCGGATAGTACGTCACAATGACAAGAGTGTAAGAGAGGGGTATATAAGGAATGGTGGCAAAGAAGTAAAATTGTTCACAAGCGCTTTAAAAGCCTTTCAGTGCAATAACCGCATAGTTATGGCACAAAGGAAGCATTTGGATGATTTTTTACGTAACATGGACGGATGACAACGCCCGTCCTCACCGTGCAAACATTGTAGACGAATGCCTTCAATTGGAGGATATCACCCGTATGGATTGGCCAGCATACTCACCGGACTTGAATCCAATAGAGCATGTGTGGGATATGCTTGGCCGACGAATTGCAGCCCGTCAACCCCCTCCCACCTGTCAACCGGAACTTTGAGGGCATTGCTTGATGACTGGTGTAATATTCCCCAAGATCAGATTGATAATTTGATACTCAGCATGCCTAGGCGTTGTAAGGCCTGTATTGCATCTCCGGGAGACATACTCCATATTAACCATCATACTAACCATGCTATACTGTTTTTTGTAAATAGGTCTTTCTGGAAATTTGCTCCAGGGAGTAAAAATCGCAATTTTTATTAATTATGTCAAACATATAGCATCTTTTTTACTTTTTACCTTTTGTTTAATAAATAGACTTCACAAATAAGTCAAATTTGTTTTGTTTCTGTCTCTTTCTTTGCCTAAACTTCATTATCCTTAATTTATGGACATGAGTGTAGTTTAAAATATAATTCGAACTTTAAAGAAGTATTATATTAACTTTCCAATTGATCTTGAACAAAAAAAAAAAGAAAATGAATCCTTAAGTGTAAAAGTTGTGAGAAAGCAATTTTCTGTTTTTGATTACTCTCTGAAATAAAACCAATAACTTTAAATGCCCTCTGGGAAGAAGTTTGGCCGTTAGTTTTGCAAACAAATAAAACAGTTTAGTTTTAAAAGTTTTTACAAACAAATAAAATAATCCAACTACACTCAAATATTAACACCATGACAGGAAATCAATCCTTTGACACGTGGAATTGATGGAGATACTTTTCTTCTCTTTATCTATGATGATTTAAAGGAATTGCTTATGGATAATGCCTTAAGTGATAATGATATTGGTGAATCAACTATACATGCTATCACAAGTCCAGATAGCTATAATGATATAGAACAAAAACCCAGCCTCAATCATTTCAAATTTAATTCAGAAGGATTCTTCATAAATTATAAAATAATTTTCTTGTTAAGGACTCTAATTTTGGACCGCAGAATTGTATGTCCGGTTTCCATGAATTATCTAACAATTTGGTAAATCTCTAAATTTATTTACTGGTCACATTATCAGAAAAAAAAAACTACACACAACAAGAATGATGTTGATGAAAATCTATCATCTTTATCAAAAAGAATTATTCTGCAGAATTTAGTAGACACAGATATTAATTTGTATATATTAATAGATAGTTGTAATGATTTCAAAAGGTAAAGCTGTATTATTAATTAATAAAATAAAAATGAATTAAGTTTGAATAAAAATGTATTTAAAACTTTTATATGAAATTCCAAAGAATTTATTGGCGAATTACTTTTTAAAAATTTTTGCCAACTTATATGTGTTGTTTTAGATTAATTTTAACTCTTTTAGTTTAATGGAACGTATTTCTAACTTTTCAAGGTGAGTTTTAGATAAGTAAGCCTTTTTCTACACGGATTTCTTTATATGCGTTTGCAGAACATTTATACCGTATAAAAGACTTTGCAGTATAACAACAATATAGATGTGCTGGTTTAATAATTTTTAATTCTTTTAGTTTTACGGAACGTATTTCTAACTTTTCAAGGTATATCTCTTCTAGATAAGTAAGTCTTTTTTTCTACACGTTTTTTATATGCGTCTGTAGTAAACATACACGGTATAAAAGACTTTGCAGTGTAACAATATAATAAACTGAATACTTACAATGTACGTTAAGAAGTAAAGTAGTTTCGATGGTTGTCTTCGGAATGGCAGGGTTAGCTGCTTTGCAAGTGAGAACTTTTCCATTATCTTCAGGAACAGGAACAAACTGCAAGATATTGGTGGTGAGATTTCCGAATTCTTCTTCAATGATTTCACTAAATCCTGAAGTGATTTTATTTCCCTCCAGCCACCATCTAGTAATGGCAGCGGGTTTAGATGCTACAGCTTGACAAACAATCTCGTATCGCTCTCCAGCTAGCATCGGATGATTTGAATCAATGATTTCCACATGCAATGGCAACACTAAAAATTAATAATCGCTTGATTAATTATTATGTTAAAGTTTTAAACTGGAAGTATTTATTTCATAATAAAAAGAACTATATTAACTTAACATGGCCTAAAATCCAAATCTGACTAATTCCATAGATTTTTTGTAAAATTTATGCATCTTAATGTACTTTTTTGCGGATTTACTAGAAAAAGCTTTTTTATTGGCTTTTAGTTTATTGAAATATTTTTAAATGAAGCACTTATTGGAAGTCAACTTTTCAACAATGTTGGTCTTGTTTTTATGCATTTTGAAATGCATTTCTTATTATCTTGAAAGTTTGTGCTATTTCCTTGAAAATTTTTTTTCATGATGTAATACTTAAGTTAGAATTTAGTAGAAATAGTAAATATTAAGAATAATTTAATCACTTTATTTGATTTTATTAATAATTAATTTCTTTTATAGCTTAAGTAACTTAAATTCTAAATTATGTAGAATTGTTATGAAATAAATTATATGAATATTTTTTGACGAAGTTTTCAAAAGCTGGAAGGAATGCAAATCGAAATTAAATTATTTTAAAGATTGTCTGCTTAAAAATCTTAAAAGAAAACTTAAACCGCAATTAAGTATACTAAGTAATGAATTCTATGAGTGTATGTAACAGTTAAAATGTAAAATTATTTGGTGTCTTTGATTCAATCGACCAGGCTGTCATTATGAAATGATGTGCAGTTAAAGTTACAATAATAATAATCTACTTTGGGTACCTTTTCACTATCGAATCAATGATTTAGTAAATAACTAATCTGAAAAAATGTTTTCGAAAGTCAATTATGAGGAAAGAGTTTTTTCCTACAAGTGGGGTTTTAATATTTGTGAGATTATCATGCAGATAATTTTTTTAAGAAACAATCATTAATTTCTTCTAAGAGATTTTAACTTATCTGCCAACTATCTGTCATAGTAAACCCATGTACTAACTTTTATTTTAAAACTTGTTACAGTAAAATCCAAATTAAGCAACTTCAAGATTGTTATTAAAACTAAAATGGAAAATGTATTAAATATAATAATACAGATATCTTAATATAATCCACCTATCCCTCTAAATTAAAATATTGGGATTTGTTATAACACCAATAATTATTTTAATATTCATTAAAAAAGCTGAAAAACTATAAGTTTAATTATAATTAAACTTTAGTATCACTTAAATTTCAAGAGAAATTATTCTGTCTTTTTTTATTTGAAGTTAAATACAATATGCCAGTTAGACATTGGACATCATAATGTTAAATTATCATCAATTTAACAAGAACTTTGCCTTTTATATTTGTAGAGATGCTAATAAAATTGAAAAGTAAAACTTCATTTATTACCCTTCCGTGATATAAATTTTTGCCATTTTATAATCAACAAGAAAAAAACTAGATATTGTTACTAAAGAAAGGCAATTCTACGTAAAACATATGAAATGTTATTTATACATTAAATATAGAAAATAAATAGGAAAATGTTCATGTATACATTATATTTTCATAATCAGTATCAGCACATCAAATCAAATGAACACACTATAAAGGTTCTGCATACTATTGATTCATTAAGTACCAAAATTTCCGTATTTTTCAATATATTTTATTTCGCAGCTACGAGATTAATTACTTGTTTGTTAATTAATCACTTCTTTTAGAAAAAGGAATGTTTTTAGAGATTTTTCCGGGCATTTTCCTATTCGTTTCTTCTTTCTCTATTGAACATATTTACCAAAATAATCAAATTAAATAAGCTAGTGGAAGACTTCATATCCTCAGGAAAAAATCCTCTATTTCTGACTTTCAAAACTATTTAGATAATTTAATATCTTTCTGAGCCTTTCTTTAAACTTGATATACAACTCTTAAATTCTTTTTCAATTCCTCCTATTATTTCTCACTCGATATATATATATCTTGTTCAAATTTTTAATCGTTAATAATCCTTTTTATTCATCCACTCACGTTCAAATCCATTTTTTGAAGTTGTAGTGGATGAATCTTGATGTTAATTAAATTTAACATTAATTAATTAAATTTAACATTAATTAATTTTAGTATTTTTTTTAGATCTTTCTCTATTGAACATATTTACCAAAATAATCAAATCTTGAAGCCCATCATCTTCATTGTAAATCAAATCAGTGTAAATTCTTACTATCCTTATCTTAAAATTGAGTGATTTCAGTTTATATTTCAACAATTTTGATTAACTTGAAATGCATGTCTATCCGTTGAATTTAATAGCTGGATACTTGATATTAGTAAAATCAAAATTGAGACACTTTCAATCGATGATGATTAAGAAAATAAGAACCTATCTTAAATCCACTTTAAAGTTGTCTGGAAATAAATTTAAAGTCCCATCATTATTCATCATTATCATTAATCGGAGGTTTAATATTAGCGACACTCACTCAAGCATTTGATTAACAAAAATCTCCAGGGTTTCTAAACTAAGACAGTAGGAGTGAGTGCCCTTAATAATAAGTTAATAGAGAGTTTTTCACATAACTGAAACCCCTCGCTATCACTATACTGGTATTCACTGAATGTCATTGTGCAGGCATTCATCATTAGTGTCTAATTTACCATTGATCATCAGAAAGGGTTTTTGCATACCATGTCCCGTATTATTATCTGAAGACGTTGTCTGCATTTTTGAACTGGATGATTTGATATTAATATAATTATTTAATATCCAAATGGAGAGGATATTTAAGATCTAATAAATACGATGATTGGACTTTAATTGTTGATCATAGGAATTTATCTTTTTTCATTATATTATAATAAATAAATGCTGTTGCAAGATGCGTCTGATATATGCTTGTCCTCGACTTCTTGTTAATTACTGGGTACTGATTTCTCAGTATCTAATTTCTAATTTAATTTAATTTTAATTAATTTCCCAGTAATCTAATTTCTTGACAATTTAATCACTTGTTATTTCCAGTATAACATATATCATTTTGTTATCTACATTTCTTCAGGGTGTACCAATTTTAATGGCCAGTAGTGTAATTTCTCTTTTCTTCTGGCTCTCGGTACCACAGGCTTCTGATTCGAATCGCGGCGGTGCCATGGATGTTTGTAGTGGTTCGGAATCCACTTTAAATCGCAGGTTTGATTCGCTTTGACAATCCGAGACAATAATGTTCGTTCGACGACAATCCTACCCAGTAAAAACATCTCATGATTCGGAATCTGAAAAATAGACAGAAGCCATTGGCCCATCATGGGGGTGACTCGCATTTGAACAACAAGAAGAAAGATTTCTCTTTTCCTATAGGGTTTTTAAAATACATTTTATTGAAAAATTGGGAAAATATTAAAGGAACCTAACTAAATTTTATTGAATAAAATCTTTCTGTTATCTACAAAGTAAAATCGTCTTCTAATGCAGCTGGCAAACAGACCGTGATCTTTTATGTCATAAGTGCTGCACAGACGTTACTCACTTTGCATTACCCAGGGGGCGTGTAACTTGATGGTAAGCCTCGGACGCGGAGTACCAATGACCCCGCAACGCTCTACGATCCTTTAGGACCGGGACCTACGGTTTAAAGTTGATTCCGAACCACTACAAACACCCATGGCAAAGCCGGGATTTGAACCCGATACCTGTGGTACCGAGCGCCAGAGCGCTAGCCACTCGGCCATCAGGCCCCACAAAGTAAAATAATAGTATATAAATTATTGACATTCGTTGAAACAAATTTTATTTGGATTATGTTTTTATTATTTTTGTATAACTTTTAACAAATGAAAGTGCAGATAGATTTATTGTACTTACTGTTAGTTTTCTGCTTAATAAATACATTTGTTAACTTAGAACGTTGTTCTTTAAATAAAGAAATATCAAATTGTAAGAAATCCTGTTTAATGTTTCCATCTTTAATATGAGCCAGATTTTAAAGATTTAGCTAATCGGTTTATTTCCTTTTTGTTTGCATTTCAGTTTTTTATTCCATTTCTGGAAAAAATAAATTCTCTTTTACTGTTTTTTTTCCCTTCTCGATTGAGGTTTTTATTTTTATTAATATTTATTTCTATTATGTAGGAACTTTTGCTTTTTATTATGAATTTTTTTTTTTCTGTAATACACAATGGTATAAAATAAAAACAAATTAGTTACATATATATAAAGCGAAATTGTTTTCTATCAAAATTTATATGGATTACACTAGCGTACTTTTAGTTGTTTAATTATTTTCTTTATTCAATTTAACAATAAAATGAAATTATACATTTATTAAATTTAATACGACATAATTGTGTAATACGAATTATTCTTTAACAAGAAATTTATTTATCGTATGTAGCATTTTCATTGCAAATATGTTCTTGTCCAAAAACTTTTAAAAAGCAGATATTCTATGAAACATTCCTTTTTCCTTTTTTTGTAAATTTAAAAAAAAAATGTTGATTATAAATAATTTTATAGATTGTGCAAGTAAAATAGTATTATTTATAATAATAAATACATGCACTGAATACAATTAATTAATGTAATAATTTTATATATGAAAGAACCAGAAAGTACTATATACAAAGTTTATTCTATTATTTTAATAGATTTAATATCATTAAAAAAATTGGAAAATGTAGAATTGTTCTTTGTTTATAACCTTTTAAAAGGGGCTTTACTATGGTGGACAAGCCTTCAATCGAGTGTTTTCTACACGGCACTACAAGCTAAAAACAAACTTGTTTTTATAACATTTGTTATAAAAAATCTCGTTATCAGTTCAGCTATTCACTTCGTGGAGTAAATACTAACCCATAGTTTTCATTATTGCTGCGATAATTTATTACTGTATCATATTTGCAAAGATTAATTTCTATTAATTAAATGTTGTGATGTAGAAATTTTGCTATTATACCGTAAAATCTTTCTTTACATATGGTGTAATCCAACTACCATATATGGTGACACACACATGATTTAAATACGTGGCGACCATCAGAATTTTGAAACTGCTTTCGACCCAGTGACTTCTTGAAAATACATTTAACGAGCCACAATCGGAATTTGTCACAACTTTAAAGGAAAAATTTCAAGAGCTGAAACCTATTTGAACACAGTAAGTAATGTGTAACCAGTCACATTAATGTGACCACCACCTACTTTCGACGTCAACATGAAATAACCAATAACAAAAGGCAGGTGGCAGCACATTGCAGTGGGGTGTATATAAAGAATTACGCTTAATACCACTTAAATAATACCACTTAAGAATTCCACGTAATACCACATTCCACACTCCACTTAAAGCCAGAATGTACAAGAGTGTATATTCTGGCTTTTGACAGGTGGTCACATTAATGTGACTGGACTGTATATTTACAAATAATTCAAAGTAAAAACCATTTATTTTTAAATATTTAAAAGTTTACTGATATATCTGTTACAGTACTGTTATCTGAAGTATATGTTATATACAGCGTTCGCCATACATTTCAACCACCAAATCAAGGACCATTGGTGTTTTTAAAGGAACAGACACAATCTTCACCATCACAATGAAGGAAAAAGAAGTCAATAGGTGAATACATAGAGTAACCTTGCCTTTTGATAACTATACCAATATAGATTCATAAATAAGGCCAGAATGGACTTTGTAAGACAATCTCAATTGAAAATCTACAGAAAATTTCATAGGACTGAAATCCAAATCAGACCAGCTTTCATACATTAACATCCTTCATTTAAGCATTCCAAAATCCACCAGAATTGGTATGCAGTTAGATTGTCTGTTCGTTATATTTGAAGAATTTTTATCGTTCGCTGCCTCACTTGATGGGGGAGGGATGTGCTATCTCAATCCTGACGTCTAGCGAATAAGATTTCAATCGATTATTTTATATGCTGAACTGCAAGTTAAAAACAACGAAATTTTCTTACTTTAGAACTTCGTCAGAGTTCCCTTGTTCATCTCGTGTGGTAAACGTTAACTCGTATTTCGTTTTATTGCGCAATAATTTATTTCCGTATATTATTTGCTTCACTATCACTCCGTTATTTAAAAGAATGAGCAGTAGACATAATGTTTCCAAAAATTAAAGTCTCTAAGATTCCATGCTGGTTAAGGAGAGAAATAACAGAATAAATGATAACGAATATCTTAACGTTAATGAATACCCTCTCTTAACAAAACTGTAACTGTATAGTAATAAATTTCTTACAAACTAATTAAAATATAAAAAAGAAGAATAATTTTTACCAATTATATATAGATTAATGTTAAATATTATATATAGTAATATATTATTCAACATTATACATCACTAAATTATATATGTTTATATATAGTTATTTTTTAAAAAATTAGTGATAATCATTAAATATAAAAAGTTTAAGCATAAAATATTTCATAGAATTAAGTTAGGAATTCTTCGATTATAAGATATTTATATTTTACTATTTAATTTTCTTCTTAAATAGTAACAAATTAAATTCGATGTTCTTTCCCAATATAATTAATTTCTTCGTAATCCAATTAATGTATTTTATTTTAAAGTACATTTAAATTAAACAATTACATTAAAAAACTAATTTTTAAATGCTATTAATTAAATAATTGCTATTCGAAATCATATTGTATACATTTAACGACAAAAAGTGCAATTAGTTTTAAGTGCAAATAATCCAGGATTGTCTCTTGAGTAAGATACTCAGTAATTGGTTTAATTAACATTTACATTTAACTGATTTACATTTCAAAAAATAATACTATAGGGAAATCATAACAATAGAAAAATACAGTAAGTGATGTTCCTTTTATTAACTGTATGTTGGTTTTTTACTTGTGAGTTAAAAGAAAATTGTAAAATACAGTTCTTTCTTGTAGTTGTGAAATTCCAATAAATTTATATTTGCATTTGTTATTTTCTTTTTAAATAAATGGTTCAGAATCTTTTTTCTAATACAATTTTATATTAATTATGAAATTTTACAAACTGTCTTTATTCGAAAGACTTAATATTGAAAACTTTTATATAAAAATTTTTGGTTTATTTAAAAAGTTTTATTAAAAACGGTATACTAAATTTAATCAACAACAGAAAAAAAAAAAACATCCCAATCTTTATGATAAACTTTTAAAAGCCTGTAGAAATTTTTTTTTTTTTTAATAAAACTTTATTAAAGAGAAATTCATTGAAATTTGTCTATAATATACTGTAAGCTATGTTTTGTAGTTCAAATAATGGAAAAATAGCAAACTATTTAAAAAATAATCAATTTTGGTATCATATTGTAACGATAATCATTCTCCATTGAAATTGATCTTACTAAAATACACCAAATGCATGTGTTATTTCTTTTTCTTTTCTCATTAATAAACACAACTTTCAGTTGATATATATAAAATATTTATTCACATTCCAAAATACTTATTCGAGCAACCGCCCTCCATCAGCAACTCCGTCGCGTTCCTTTTTCTGCCCTTGCTCTTACATTCGAATCCCCGTATAAGACCACAGCCTTATATGGAGTTACAGGAGGAGGAGTTATGGAGGAGTCTCTTGTTCATGGCGCCATCTGTTGTCATTTATAATAACAAATAGTTTACACATGTTCTATAAAACGACAAACTAAACGTATCATGAAACTGATTATACATTCCACCACATTCGCTACAATTTTGGTGTTCTGTCTTTGGAAATTTCAAGAAATATTTCAAAAGAGAACTAGACAACTATTAGTTTACTAGAAGAACCCTTCGAAAGCTTTTCATCATCCGAAGAACCTACCTTATATACTATATAAATTCCCATATATAAGTTAGAAACAATTGAAACTTTGCTTTCACGATATGAAGTAAGCATTTTTTATAACCTATTGATATGTGTATTTTCTTTGTATATGTCATTTAACAGTTTTTTTTCCTTCTAATGCAGCTGGCAAATAAACCGTAATCTTTCGCCATAAGGGCTGCACCGATGTTACTCACTTTGCACTACCCAGGGGCGCGTGTAACTTGATGGTAAGCCACGGACGCAGAGTAACAATTCGTGGCACCAACCGCCAGAATGATAGTCACTGGGCCATCAGGCCTCTAAAATTATTTTTAAAAAACCGAAAATTTAATATGGAAAAAAATAATTATTCGTAAGTTAAAAATTACATTTATTTTCCATAAATTTTTAAAAAAAAATATTTTCAAGTATTTGTATTAATAATAATCAATTTAATTAAAATTTTTCAGTAATTTGTATGAAATGTTTTTTTATAACTCACAGCTTTTTAGGAACAATTTAAAAAAAAAATGCGTTGGGGTCAATTATTCATCTTTAGAATTGGAAATTTACATGCTAAAATCTAAAACTCATTTTCTTCTGAGTTTTTATTTCTTAAAGAATTTGTATATTTTATTTATGTAAGGTAACAAAATTCTTACGTGAGCAGTGATTTTTTTAAATAATTAAAATAAAGAAAAAAAACAATTTTTAGAAGGTTTTCTTTTAATTAAATTTTAATAAAGACATAAAATTCAGTTTTTTTTTAGTCTAAAAATGTTTCATCTGAAAATATAATTTGATGATATTTGAAATCTAGATATGGAATTAGATTACTTCTTTAAAATATAATACAGTTATTGAAACAAAATCTTAAGAAACACGTAATAAATTAATACTATAAACGTAGGATTTTAAAAGAAACACTTTTTTTATTAATTATTTTTTAAATTTTCAAAGTGCAGTCGTAACACTTACATTTCTGAAAGAATTTAAACTATATTTATCACAAACAATGATGAAATTTCTTCAGTTCCTTTTTAATACAGAGAAATAAGCAAAGTAACTGAGATTATAGTAAAACTGTTTTGAAAAATACATTGAAATAAATTTTAAGGAATTAAAAACACATTTCGAAATTTTTATCCACCAAATAGCGGGAAAAAATCACCATATTCTAATCCAAAGAATCTTGATATTCAATTGACCATTTTTTTTTTTGGCAATTTAAAAAATGGTTAACAATACACTCTGAAGATAAATTCTTAAGTGTGAGATTTTTTTCTTTGAAAACGAAACGAAAAGTAGCGAGTCGAGTCTAAATGTGATATTTTCTGAAAAGAATATATCACCTCTAATAGTATATGGACTCTTTTTATAATGAAAAGCAGTTAAATTACTGGTTTTTATTAATTTTTTCTTTTCTGCGTTTGATATTTCTGGCCGTATTTAATTTTATTGCTACCAAAATATAACGAAGAAATGATAATTAACCTTGGGGATTACATAGTCTGTAAATTATCTACACATGTTTAATATTTTTTGTACCTATACATCAAAAGCATAATATTCTTTGATGATCAAAGGCTTTCGCTACTTTTTCATTTTTGAAATCCTAATATGATACTAGTTCTCCCATTAGAGAGAGTTATATTATAATTAATTTATCCCACTAATTCTCTCAGGTATTATTTTATAACTACCGTTTTTGGTCTCAATAATAGATTGTAAAATATAAAGCAGAAAGTAATAGTAAAGTCCCTTGACTTTATAATATGCCTTAACGTTAAATTTTTTTAGACTTAATACAAGGTTTACCTTCTTGAACATGCTCATTAATGAACGTATATTCTTGACGACACTGTCAATCTAGCTGTCAGTTATTTAATCAAGAAAAAGAGATGTTCAAAGAAACGCTGAATGAAGCGAAAGGAAACATGGTTCTTATTCTCTACGTGCCTGTATTTACTGTAATAACCCTAACCCAAATCCCTCTTCTATTAATCAGTAAGGATAAATCATGCATTTCCATTAAGCGGACGGGTGACGTTCTAGTCTAATAGGTCTTTCTTTCAAAGACGGGTTGTCCCTAACATTAGACTTTAGACTTTGCAAGTTTTTTTTTCGCCCATTAGACATTGGAATCGAAAATGGTAGAGGGAGAAAGAGAAAAGGGATTGTGCGGAGTCGAGTGAAGAGTTCCATGTAGTACGGAAGGTACAAGTACCGTCAAACGAAGTGGCTTTTAAATTGATTTTGTATATATTTATTAAATAATTGTGTGTTATGTGTTGCAGTTGGGCAGTGTTGTCATTGCTACTTTAATAAATATGACAGCTTAATATCTCGTATTTATTTTAAGAAATAACTTAATTTTTGTCCCACGAACAACACTGAATCAAGAACATATGTATATTCTAACTTTTACTTAATCCAACCAACAAACGCAATAAACCTAAAACATCAAGATTAATGATACTGAAAAAAAATGGAAGAACTGACACCCCAATGCAAAAAGATTATGGTTTCCAACAACTCTCGATTGAACATACGGCATAGCACAATAAAAATTTTTTAACACCTACTAAAAAGCCATTAAAAATAGAACTAGCTGATGAATTAGATGCCATGGGAGATATCTTCACTCTGTTGAAACCTAAACCTCAATCCATCATGCTAGCACTTCTAAACTCTTATAACTTGGCACTTCAAGATATAAATCGATAATTTTAGAGACTACATCCAGAGGGGAAAAATATTTTATTCAAATATTCTTTACAACAGATGAGCAGACTGTAAAGCAACTACGTATTTAAGTGCTAAGAATAAACGAGATAAAAATAAAGATAGGAACGCTTACTTAAAGTAACGCTTTCTTAAACGCTCACTTAAGTAATCATGAAAAGAAATTTGCAGAAACTCGGATTTAAAAGCACAAATAAAGGATTAAGGTTGAACAACTTTATTAATTTAAATCCAAGCAGACATCGTCATTTTACTTAGTGGATTTAAAGAGAATATTGCTGCAGAAGATATCAACGAACTCCATTTCTTATATTACCTTTCTATAACTATTGAAAATTTCATACAGTTGCCGTTATTTCTCCCACATCAGTAAGAATTGCACCATGAGAAATATATGCTTGAAAAGTGAATAGAACGTGATATAAGAAAATACTTCATTAAAGATTGTATTAAAGCACCAACCTGCATAAATTATGAAATTATGTACAAGTTGCATCATAAAAAGTTTTTCCAACTTTTCCAAAATCGATACACTCAAAAGTCAAAACATATAGCGATTCTAAATGAGAACTACCATAGCTAATTCTTTATATCACAGAATCAGAAAAATCTCATTTATCAGAATTACCTCAAATTAAGCTAAAAATTTTTCGAAGAACAACCTTATCACTAATTCTATAATAACCAAGAGAAGCATTTATACCGAGTTCAAAACTACTAGTCCTCCTTCAGCTTCTTAAATACTTGAAATTATAAAATCAGTTTTTCCATGACTAATGGATGATGCTCTAAATATATCAAGAAAATAACAGTATGGATAAACTCTGCCTCTTAATGGAAGTAGTCTGCACAATTACCTGTTCCAACCCTAGAATATCAGTAAAACTAAACTTTATACAACTTGTTTCCTGGAAAACATATTATAACGAAATAAACTCATAGATCTCAAACATTTCAACAATAGTCATCGTCTATAGTATCATTAAGGAACATGTCTTTGATCAAATTTGAAATGTTTATTCCAAATTATCAAGTCATCAGAATCGATAGAGACAACAAAAGTACTGATCAAGCTGCAGGTGAAACAGCAATAATGATCAAAAACACCTTCCTACGCTATGAAATATTCACACCTCACTTGAAAGAAATTGTAATTAATCCGTAACTTAACAAAACAAGATCCAGCCATAATGAGCTCGGTCTATATTCCTCGATAAGCTTATTACTATATCTTTAGGATATATACCGGTAAAAATGCAGTAATTCTTAATGACTTCAATACCCACTGTATGTCCTGGAGATGTTGTGTGAACAATAGCCCAGAAGTAAAATTACTTAATACGGAAAAGTCGTATTTCATATCACTGCTCTAACAAATCCCATATATTTCCGATTAGATTCATTCTCAACAAACGCTTTTACTTTACTCAAAGAATTCCCATATCAATTTCGAATAGGTTTTATCTCTATATTAAGTTCAGATAACAATGTAATGAGACTCGCTTTTTTAAATTTTCCTAACAATATTAGAAACAGGATAAATCCATCTTCACTGAGTGGAATAATTTATAGGTGATCTTATCAAGACAATTATCCCAGACCTGAAATGAAAACTATGGAGCAACTTTAGAATGCTGCAAATATTCTGTCAAATAACATCATAATAGCTTATCAATTATCATAAAAAGGTATAAAAGGATCAAGGCTCTCTTAAAAACTTAACAAACTGAAGAAAATATGGTAAATCACAAGAAATCCTTTTAGATAAAAATATTTTTAATGGAACAAAAACAGTTTTTATTAATACATACGAAAATGGGGTAAATAACCCGTGACACCATACAATAATCCATTTTGGGATATTGTTAGAAATACGAAACGGAAACTATGCTAAATAAGTAAACTGCAAGGAACACAGTCAACATGGATCCTGAAAATTTGTACTTTTGGCATAATCTCCACAGACAATTCCAATTTAGCGGCACATATCATCAGAAAATCTAAGATATTGTTTATCGCACCGACTATGAATATTTCAAGAAAGACACTACAGATCCATCTCACTATTCCTATATTTCTACAAAATTATTCTTACATTTACAATACTAACACAATAATGCAATATTTAAATAGAAAACTACACCATGTTAAATAACAGGCCGACTCTTAAAGTCTGGCAGGTTTAGTAAAAATACTGACAAGAATATTTTTAAATATCATTTTTATATTTTTATTTATCCCATTATAAGAATAGCTTATATATTTTATGTATAAAAACCTTTTTCTTCATCTTTAACAACAAATCTCTTTTCCCAATGGAAAATATCTATCTTTCCACCCATTCAGCAAATATTCGAATAAGTAAGCAATCAATCATTCGTATGAATGATGAAAATGTAATTTAGAAACCAAGTCAAATATGTCGGTATTCTTCTGGACCTGCACCTTACATGGACAAAACTTACAACAAGCAAAAATATCGAAATACTATATGAAAAATCTTTTGATTCACCTCCAAATATTTTCAAATATGTACTAATACTTCAATTCTTATTTATACTGCAGAATGTATACCTTCCATTACATATGAGTATGAGCCAGTATGAGTATGAGCGTGTGCCAAATCCATCAAGTTATATAGCACAAATCCACTAAATAGCGTTAACACATGCTGATTCATGGTTAAAACATATCAATAATAAATATTCTACCTTTAAAGGTCTTAAAATGTTTCTTATCATTTTACGATTCTAACACAATAATGCAATATTTAAATAGAAAATTACACCATGTTAAATAACAGGCCGACTCTTAAATCGACAAGAACATTTTTATGTATCTCATTTTTATATTTTATATCCCATTATAAGAATCCATTAAATCTTACAGTCTGGCAGGTTTTATGTATCTCATTTTTATATTTTACTTATCCCATTATAAATAGTTTATATTTTATATATTTTATGTATAAAAACCTTTTTTTTCCAACTTTAACAACAAATCTCTTTTCCCAATGGAAAATCTCTGTCCTTCCACCCATTCAATGCTTTATCTATTTAACACAAGTACAAAACAACCGATTCTCAAACCAACTTTTCTTACAAAAACATATGTCCCTCTGGGCTGATAAAATTTAATAAAAAAACTACAAACAGCATTTTACCCACTAAACAAACAAAGTAAATTGAATTCTGTCTGTAACAACAGGACATGCAAATATAATTTGCTTAGAACTAAATACAGTATAGTTTCATTGAGTTATTTCTTTAGGAATAATCTCGATTTGGATTTAAATCTATACGTTATTTTTTTCTATTAGTAAATCCCAGAGCATGTTTTTTTCATATACATGGTTCATTATTTAAAAATTATTAAAACAATTATTAAAATAAAAATATCTTCGCACAGGATAGTATAATCACATTAACTATTCAAAGAAAGAATGCACTGTAAAGAAGCGAAAGATCCAATCACCTTACTATTCACACACATGAAAATTGTCCGCTCACTACAATGTAACGCCCCCCCGCTGCTAATAATACATTGCTTTAAGCAATTTTTATTACAATTCAATTATATTAAATTACACATTTAAATGCACAAAAATTTTGTATATATGAGTTACGCAATTTTAAAAAAATTAATGAAATACTTTAAACATAATTTTTAGTCTTTCTTTATTAACACTTTTGAAAGAAAATTTTAAATGAACAATTTTTATTGAATATATTATAACTGATTACATTATCTTGTCGAAATTCCTTTACAAAATAAAAATTTAAGTTCATATGCATCGATTTATTTGAAGATCGGCTGCAGTTAACCCAAAAGAATTGCTGCATCACTATCTGAATTTAAATTTGCAGCGTCATTTATAAATTGTTTTCATTTGAATTTGCATAACAAATTTACAGTCTAAATAATGTCTTTTCAAATTTTAGAAACAGAAAATAACTCAACTTCCCATGCTTGTAAACTAACACATTTTGTTTATGACACTTCCGTGAAATTAATAAATAAGCCAGTAAATTAACATTACCAAAAATGATTTACCGTGTTCTATATCCCCCAAATGGCATCAGAACTGCCACTTAGAAAACCAAATTTGTTATCATAAAACAATTTTTTTTATCTTTTGTATTCATTAAATATATTAATACTCCTGCAGCTAAATAAAAATATCATTTTTCTGGTTTATGGTTAAATTGAGAGGCATAGGATGTTACAAATGAAATATCAAGACGCGTTCTATTAGCCAAATATAAAAGTTCACATTAATTCCTAATACATCATTAACATCATTGTTTGCAAAGGAAACTCTTTACCTGTCCTTTCGACTGGAGTTTTAACGTTTATTAAATTACTTTTACGTTTACCTAAAAATTATGTTTAACCAATAAAGATTCAGTTTAATCATGTTGGGACAAATTAATAACATTTTCGTGATCAACATTTTACATAACCAAGAAATTAGAAATTTACTATTCACGTACTTCAAAATACTTTTTAAGTTAGCTACCATATATAGATACATTTCACCATTATTTTACCAAACAGTTAAATCATCTACATCACATAATATAAGGACATTTACGCCATGAATTTTAATAAAAAAAAAACGCTACTTGCATCGAAATTGCTAAATCGTTAACTACATCTCAAATTTTTCTAATTCACACTTTATTTTTAAATATAAATTTTTTCAGATGGTGGAAGATAATGAAAAGATCCTTTTAATTTACAAATTTTTCATAACCGGGTGGCATACATACAGTGTCTTCAAAATCGTGGCATACATATGCAGTTTTTACATTAGAGAATTTATCATTCGTATTTAATTTAAAAAGCCAGTGCAATTAACTATTTTTAGGACTGAAGAGTGCGACTCTATTATTTTATTTGATTGAAAACCTCTATGTTTTATTTTTCCAGCGTTATCTCGCTTTAAAGAATTCATCCATTTACTGTTTTCGTTGGCTTATCAGCTATTTTCCAAACTTTATGCTTGTTTAATGAATCCAATTCATTCTTCAATGCCCCTTTCCTAATTCTGCCAATCAGCATTATTTTTAGCTTCAAATAAGAGTGCGGTACACTATCAGTTAAATTAGTTTTATATTTGTTAAGATTTAATCCTTTTGGAAATGTCTTAGTGGAATTAGTTTTACCTAGTCATTATTCAACTCAACATCTGGAATTTGTTTGGTTTTAATCTTCCGAAGGATTGCCTGTTAGAGGAACCTGAGGTAATAAATTATCTTCATTTGTAGACGTTTCAGCCAAAACATTTTAAGTTTAAACTCAGAATTATGCAATGGTTTTAAATATACTATATATATTATTAGTTTTAAATGCTTTAGTAACTAACTTATTGTTATAATCAAATATCGATACACAATATTATTATATTTAATTTTGCAACCCTTATCCATTCAACATGCTACTGATAATGAATTATATTTCATCTGAGGATCTTAACTTACATTAGTAATAATTTTAACCTTATAGAATTGTTATACTTGGTACTCACAGTTTTCCTTGACAGTTTCTATTTCTTTACTTCTAATACTTAAGTCACTGATGGCCATAAAAAATTCTCATTTAAAGTAAACTTTTATTTCTGGTTAAATTCTGCTTTCTGGTGGTTTAACTAAATGATTTCTGGTTTATTTCTTTGTTAAAAATTTCCATTCTTTTTTATTTCTGTTATTAGTTCGGTTGTGGTTTGAGAACCACAATTTTGTCCTTCACCATACGACAAGAAGCTCCACTGTCCATGATCCAAAAATTTTTACATAGTTCTTTTTCAGTAATAGAACTAAGAATCTTTAGATGAACCGAATATTTTGATGAACAATTTGATTCGTCCTTCTTTGATTGTTCCATTTTGACATATCACTTATTTTATTTCTGTAGAAACAATTCTTGGCGATATGATTTGGCTGTCTGTAT
>BPLR01010830.1:0-46770 GCA_021605095.1 Caerostris extrusa
AAATACATTATAAATAATGAATCCATTCATCGTAAATCAATGGAAATTGGTGAAAAGATACAATTTTTAACTTTACAAACTTTTTAGAGATAGTGACATGCCTAAAATTTGTTAAACTGAACAGAATGAGATGGGCCGGCCATCTCACGAGAATGAAAGTATTGCCAGTGTTTTCGATGCAAATCCTTTTTGGACAACGACCAAAAGGAAGACAGAAAAGAGATGGGTCAATTGTTTAGACTCCTGATTTTTAATTTGCTAAGATCAAACTGAGGTCCATGGCCGAGAGGAATAGCCTGTTTCTTCGATTTATTAAAGAAGGGCTGGCGTCCACACAACGGGCTGGTGTCGAGCCGAAGCTACACTCCATGATTCTAATTTGCAGCTGTACAAATAATACATTGTTGTTTTTTATACACCTTATTTATAATGCACATTATATGTTTAAAACACTTTTTTTCTTAAGTTTGCCTACAAAAGAAAGAACAATATATATGAAAGTTGCATAGCACAAGAAAATATAGAACAGGAACCTAGCGATCCAATTAAAATTATATAACTGAAATGCATTCTAGAGAAGAAAAAAAAAAGGACGGGGAAAAAATTTTAGAAGAAAATGAAAACAGACAACTTTACAATTCTTTTCTCCCATTAAAACAGAATTTTCATTTTAAATATTAATATACAGAAATGCAAACTTCTTCAGAAAATGAGAGCCTCTAGTAGTATTACAAACAATTTTCAGGATTTTTTAAAATTTTATATGCAAAATTTAGGAGGGGAAAACGAATATGGAAATACACACTCATTATCTTCCAGCTGGAAATGACTAACAACTTTACCACAAAGAAATTCACAACTGTGGAGATTCTTATTCACAAATGAAACTGGAATTCATATAATTAGAAATGCAGCATTTTCTTTTCATTTTTAAATTAAGAAAGTTTTCATTAAAATAGGTTAATTTTTAGAGATATTTTAAGACTTACATACTAATATGTGCTGGAAATTATTTATCACTAATAAAAACGTAACCTGTATTAACATACAATTTTGTAAAAAGTTTATTACAAATTCACACTACACAACATTTTGAAATGAAATATAAGCATTTTGCGCAAAACTTTGAAAATTCACAACAAAAGTTCTATACTTGTAGAGTAGTTAACTTATCTATTAAACTCTATCCTTCTTTCAATCAAAATTTAACTATCATTAGAACCTGAATTAACTCATGAACTTATCTTGTTCATTTTATATGTGTATATCCACAATAAAACAAACAGTTATCCTATGGCAAATAATTTTCAATTACTGTAAGATGGACGTTAAATTACCGATAACAGTTCCTACACTTGGGGCCACTGTCAATAAAATTATTTAATTAAACAAAAATTATTATTCTTTTACAAACTCACTTTGGAGGATTCAAAGATCTTCACAGAAGATATATTATTTTTTTTATTACATTATTTTCTTGGATAGAATAAAAATTACTAATAAATATTTGTTCGGAATTATCAAATTCTGTTTAATGGGATTTAACTGATCACTTAGACATCCTCTCGCTTCTTGATTTGAGCAAAAATTTAATAGTATTCTTGGGATTTTTCTTAGTGGGAGAAAATTCAGATGAGTTACTCAAAAACAAAAATCTCACAACTGAGAACAACTGTAAGATCCAACATTTGGCCTTCTGCTTAATGTTTTTCTTTTCAGATGTCTAGCCTTCCTTTATGATTTCTCATTATAATTACCACAGCCAAAATAAGAATATTTCTTTCATCTACAAAGGTGGTGCTAGGATCTCAGAAACTTTTGTACTAATGGATCAATTATAAACAGAACTTTAAAAAAATAAAAGAGTAATTTTGACAATTGAAAAACTTCCTAGGACAAATTATTATCAGCACTGCTCGTGAGGAAATAAGATTAATGTTATAAATTATTATAAACAATTTATGCCCTTGGTCCAATATAAATCATTCTTTTTATGAATAGTACCGGAAAATCATTTTTTAAATACGAGAGCAAAATTTGTGTAAGAATAGAATTATGAATAAAACATCAGCTATAATATAAATCCTATAAGGAACACCACATTTTTCTTGAATCAGGAAACGAACTAAACAGTGGCGGTAAAATAATAGATTTTCTTGCAACCATTTATTGTACAACATGAAGCCAATTCGAGAGCTAAAAGAGTTTTGAGCTCTTTGTCAAAACACATCACAAATGAAATATTTGTGTAATTAAGAAACAAATTTTTCATCAATGCTGCATTAAGATAGATATCCTGGAAAGTAACAATAATATATATTAAAATTGTTTCAACATTCTATAAAAAATATTGAATCCATTCTGCTTTAGTGATAAACAAAGTTAATTCCACAATTCACAAAAATAATTTGTCAAGACATGGCACTTCATATGAATTTAATAAATGACTTACAAAAATGGGGCAGCAACATTAAAGACATATATGTCAAGTAATAACAGATCATGTGATATATCACAGGTTTTTAATGTGAAATTACACTTAAATTTTCTTCTTTTCAAACAAATGATTCTTGAGTTTCGTCAATGTAATATAATAAACCCTCCGAATACTCCGTAGAACAACAATATCATTTGGAAATGGACTTTTTCATACCTAGCGCTGAAAATAATAATAATGCTTCCAACAGTGTATGCTGATCTCCATTATTATTCAATTGAATAATCTATTTAATTACTTTTTATATATTCATAAAACATATTTATGAATTTATCTGGAAATTGTCAATATATTATTGTCTGATAATTCATAGATTCAAATAAATTCATTATACATCACGGTAAATTCATCAAAAATAATTTAAACATTATGTGAATAATTAAAAATTCAGTATAGTTTGATTCATCTCCATTTGTAATAGAAAATAGGTATAGTACTGACAGATTCAAGTTTAAGCAATGTAATAGGGTAAGGTTATTATCTCTATGGATTAATTGATATTGGGAAATCAATTTTTAAATTAATGATTTAAAATTAACTTATATACATTGAATATAGATATATATTATTATTAATAAAAAAAATATTTCAATCAAAATGTTTAACATAATTATTATATCTAATCAGAAAACAACAAGAAAAGTGTTTCATTTTCTCCCTCGAATCAACATATAGAAAATGAGTGCATAAATTATTTAGTATATTAAATTAGTACACTGGAGAGATACAAAGTTGTCGTGTTAATTTTTAGAATAGAAACGTTGAGTGAACTTTCCATTTTTTTTTTCCTGGCTTCAGGAGCCCAGCTCCCATAATTAAGAACTCTACAAAAATATCACCAGACATTCTTTGCCTCTAAACCTGCAAAATTAAAATTTTATTTATTTCCTTGTTTTGTTAAAATTATAAATATATATTTTTCTGCTACATCATTCATTTATTCCTGCAAATGCTGCTCCTTTTAAACATTTACTTAGTAATCATTTTATTCAGTAAATGTATTAAAATAATGTTACTTTGAAAATAAAAAAAATAATGTTATAATAATTTCTTGTATATAACTGATATATTTTTACATTTTTCTCTATTAAACATCACTTTTCATTAAGTATATTTCACAGTAAACATGTAAAAAGACAAAATCTAAATGCTTCAATTAATTATAATGCAGTTGATTCATTTGATTTTAAATTTCTAAATAATTGAAATATGAAACATCTTTAAATTATTTCTATAATTAAAATGTAAGTACGTTTATCATAATTTTTTAAAATTTTCAATTATATGGTTGAAAGGAAGGACATAATTTATGAAATATTTTATATCATTGCGAGAAATATTAAGAAGCTACTTTTCCATGTTAAATTTTTAGTATTCATTTACTTTTAACAGAACAGAAATTATAATTACTAATTTGATATTTTAATATTTTCTTAAAATTTAAATGAAAGTTTTCTACATATGAATTTTAAACTTAATAACAACTTTAAATACATATAATTATAAGTGAACGCTAATTAATATAATATATACCATTTTATATTCTTTTCTTCCACAATCCAAAGCATCTAATTAGGATTTGTACAGTTACAGTTTTGCATGTTGGGTGACAGGAGAATTTCATGAAATTTTCATCAACAAAATTTCAAATTAAAATATAATTATAAATATCTATTGGCTTATTTATAAATATATAGTTACTTTTAATAATGAACTAAAAATTAATTATTGGCACAAATTTTAATACTTTTTGAAAAGCAAGAATTTAATGGCTCTCTCATTGAAGAATATTATTTTCCTCAATTACTACTGTGAAAAATGATAGATCTACATATAAATAATGTTTACACACAATTGTTAGTATTTATATTTTAAAGAGAATTTTAATGAAAATGTTTCTCAAAAGAATGACCGTAACTAAAAATAATAAATAATTAATATTTTTTTAATAAATAATATAATAAAATGAATAGTTTTGCAGTTATCCAGCCATTCTTTTTAAAAATATTTTCCATTGGTTTTTAATGTATCTTTTATACAAATGTTCATTTAACAAGCAACCATAATAAAATTTAAAGCATTATTTTATTCAGTTTATTTTTAAACAATATATATGTCATTCGGCATATGTACCTTATATTGTGTAGTATATTTTTTTCCAGTACTGTCCCTGCAGATCTGATGTACTATATACAAAAAGAAAAAAGCAACAAAAATTTCATAAAGAATATAGGAATGGGGCTTTAGGCTCACTTGTTGTGACTGTCAATAAGTATATGAAATAGGTATACTGATATAAGTCAATAGGTATATGGCACTTGAAAGCAAAAAGTGCGATACTTTAGATTTATGGGCATATTGATAAATTGAGTATTTAATAAAAATGGAAAATCTTCTGCCAAACAATCTAACTATCCAACTATTGTACTGTGGCTATCATCGCCAAATTATGTAGATTTTGTTATTTAAACAATAGCTGTAGAGCACTACGCCATCAGAAATCTTTATTCTCAATTATTTGCATAGTATCTTACGTTCAATATCATTCAGCTTCGAGTAAGCACAGCATTGCATTTCATAAATTGCTCATATTAGTTTAAATAATAACAATAACAACTACTTTCTCAATAATATATTATTGCTCTTTTTTAAAAAAAGAATCAAACAAGTATTTTCCTTTAAAAAATTTCTCATAATAGAAAACAACATTCCAACATAATCTTCTTTTATCAACCAATAAAATGAGACATAGAAGAGAAATAAATTGCTTTCATACATGTAAAATAATTCCACAAACAATTTGCTAACAAAATTAAAATACATAAAATCTTTCAAAACCAAAAAAACCCTGAATCAAAAGACGCAAAAAGAACTTTCCAATATGAATGTCTATCTTGAATTCCATGGCACTTACAGCAGAGTAAAAATGCCTCTATCCTACCCACCCACCCCCCAAATAAAAACATTAATAATTTAAAACCCCATTATCAAAAAAGCGTTTTGACATTATCTTGAAGAAAACGTCTTGGGGATTGGCGGGTGCCCAATACGCAAACAACAAGAACAACAAATGATTATGGGGGGAATCCGAAATTTCTTCTGAAGAGGCTGTAAAAAAGTTCACATATACCTCGGGAATGACCTGCCACCCATCGTCATCAAAATAAACGGATTTTTCGCCATGGCTTCGAAAAAGAAAAACAACCTAATGGAGAATGAAATAAAATAGAAGATTAAATTGAGTAACGAATTGCATTTCACGCGAGGTGTTGCTCGATTTAAGCCGTAATATTCTCGTTTCTCACCCACACTCGTATATAGCCCCTCGTATACCCCTTCGGTTCTATCAGGAGTGGGAATCGAAAGGAACTTCAATAAGGGTATGCCAGTAGGGAGAAGGCGTGCCAGAGAAAAGAACCAGGATGATTTATCCCTTACAACGAATGGAGAATCATATACATCCTACCAATTTATTAGCATAGTTCAGGACCCCCAGCTGAATGTGTCCATTCTTCTTCTTTTTCCCTTGACGGAGATATTCCCTCTACTTCTTCTTCTTCTTCTTTTGATTTTTAGTGGGCCAAAAACTTATGGTGGGTCTTACCTATCCATCCTCCTCGTTATTTTTTTTCAGACCCCAGATTGGTGGTTTTCTACTCGCACAGCAAGTGAGATGAAGATATGGAGTTCTTTTCCCTTCTGTAGATGTAATTCTTGTAGTTATATTGCTTAAGTTTTTCTTCTTTTTTTTTTTTTTGTCTTCGTAGTGCTAAATAAACTGAACAACAATAACTTTCTTTTCTTTAAATTAAACTTTGAGTTATGGTTTATTTAAGATTAAAAAAAATATATTTATTAAAGTTACAGATACTGTAAAGATGATATTGAAACAATAAATTGATTACTTTCTTTGGTATTATTTTGAGTCGTATAAAAACATGTTTTATTGACTGATTTTTATTGGAAATCATTTTTACATCTAGTAAATTTTAGAAAATGATTATTTTTTAAAATAACGGCTTGTGGAGTGTTGAAACTTATCTGTGAAATGACTTGCTCACATTTTTTTACATAATGAAAGCTTTCTTTAAAATTTATTTATATTTTTAATAATATAATTGAACAATGTATAACTACAATATAAAAAGCATGATAATAGTATAATCATACATAAAAAAACTATATTAATAAAAACAAAAGACCTCATTTATTAGTATTTTTACACTATTTAAATTTTTCCATATAAAAGTAAAAAATAACTGTATTTTCCTTTTCCTAGATTATTAACATTATGAATATAAAGAAAATCTTTTTGAAGTCTTTCCAGACTTATATTGTTTAAGTTTTCTTTTTTTGTATGTCCGTAGGGCTAAATAATCCAAACAACAATAACTTTCTTTTTTTAAATTAAACTTTGAGTTATGGTTTATCAAAGACTAAAAATATATATTTATTAAAGTTACAGATATTTGAAAAATGATATTGAAACAATAAATCTGATTACTTTCTTTGGTATTATTTTGAGTCGTACAAAAACATTTTTATTGACTTATATTTGGAAATTATTTTTTACATCTGCTAAATTTGAAATTATATTATTTTTTTAAAAAGACTATAAGGCAAGGTGGTTGAAACTTAACTGTGAAAAGACTTGTTTCATTTTTTTTATATTATTAAACGAAACTTTCTTTTTAAAATGTCTTTGTATATTTATAAATATAAAAGAAATTTTAAAAAATTATTTTTATTATTATTATGACTAACATAAAATTTAAAATGATTAAAAATAATAATGAACTAATTAAAAATAATATAATTAATTTTTTATAGATTATTATTATACATTTCTTAATATATTGGAACAAATGAGCTGTTATTTATAGAATAATATAATATATAAAGACGCAAAATTTAACAAACAATAGACTTATTTGTATATATTTTTTAAAAAGATTCTGTATAATAGAAAAAAATACAAATAAATACAAAATATAACTTTTCCCTAAGATTATTAATATTATTATCATAAAAGAAAAAAATTCAGATTTTTTAAATGTATACTAGATTTTTTTGTCTAAAAACGTAAAATAGACAAATATTAGCAACATGTAGCTTAAATTTGTTTATCTTATAACATGTAAAAACTTTCTTTAAATGATTTTAATATCTCAAATATGGACTAATATATACAATCAGGTGAAGAATATTGCCATAATAAAGGCTGCGTAATTTGAAGCAAAACACAGTAATTTTGTTATAAATTAATCTGATACAAATTAACTTTAAATAATTTTAATTAGCAGTTTTCATTTTGATTAAAATAAAAATATTTTTAACTAAATTTCATATATAATTCGGTTTAATTTGATGAGAACTCTTATTTTAACTCATCTCAAATAATTTAATTGTTTTCATAAAGATTAAATATCTGTTTGTCATAATTTACATAGGAGTTTAATTCTAATTTCAATTATAAATTAACTTAAAAGTATAATTAGATCCTAATTTTTACTGGTACAAAAATATTAAATGAATTACCATGAAGATATTAAATGAATTACCATGAAGATATTAAATGAATTACCATGAAGATATTAAATGAATAACCATGAAGATATTAAATGAATTACATAAAGTTGTAAATCAAATGTGAGCATCTTGTTTCAATAACTATCATATTTAATATTCACAGATTTTTCTTACTGTTTTTTCATAATTTAATTAAATATTATAACATATTTTCAAAGTATTACGATCTAATTCTTATCAATTAAATTTTGTTTCTTCAACAAAATAAATTATATTTACTCAACATTTAAAATAATTTTTTTTTAAATCATACTTGTTTAATCATCAGTATTTTAAATATTTCTGCTTTTCATTTATTAAAGAGCTTAAAAAATTTTAATGTAGTCATCACAAATCTCAAGCAAAGAGAAAACAACGAATTTATTTTTTTATTTATTTATTTATTTATTTATTTATTTATTGGTTAATTTGCTACAAAAATTATTATATAAATTATACAAAGTGGACTTAGTTGTTGTTGTTTTTTTTTTTTATCTGTAAAATACGAAATACAGATTGTAGAATAATATGAAGAATTTTGCTAGCAAATTTCTTAAGATTACTGCATTTATTCTATTTCAATAATTTTCATTTAGAAAAAAAAATAAAACAAGGAATTACATACGTATCTATAGTAATGTTTTTTTTTTTAAATTAAAGAATAGTTTTTATAAAAATAAACCTTTAATTCTTCAGAAGTGAAAAAAAGATACGGTACATGATAAAATACTTTTGTTATTTACTCAATCCATTACATCCATTACTAGATTTAATAGCCTTTATAATTTATAATTTATTTTATTCATTTTTTTCATCCAATGTATTCAGTTTTTAACAATATTTTTTATACAAATTATATAATTATGCATAATTATTTGTATCCTTTTCATTTATAAACATAACAAAAAATCTTGGCATGCAACTGTATATCATTATTCTCGAATAAATATTAGCTTTGAATACAAAATTCAATTTATTTTCGTAATTACTTCCAAGCTCTTTACCCTAACATTCTTTTCCAAAAATAAAATATATTGTTGAAAAGATTAAATGCATAAAACTCACGGTATAGTAATTTATAAATACAACCCCTTTCTTTAAAACTCTGTGATACAAGTAAGATAAAAAGAATTTCTAAAAAACTGATAACGGTAAAACTCTCTGCAAAAAAAAGTTTCCCTTGAACTGAGTAGTATGCATTAAAGCTTTTGTGATTTCAAGTGATTATTTTTAGCTTTGCCTAGCATTTTATGTTCTTCAAAAAAAAAAACCTTAATAAAAGTTTTATTACTTATGTTCAGAAAACATATCTTAAAGTATTATAGTGCTGCTAGTTAAATACGAAAAGTGAAGAATTCTTCTGGATTTGTAGAAGACTTAATTGCAGTTATGAAGTAATTCATGATTTTGGTTCCTCTTGGTACCGTTCATTTTTTTTTTTTTGCAACATTACTTATTAGTTACTGGAACTTTTTCGAAAGTTTCTAGCTAATGATTAAAACTTAACTTGTGAGTTCTTTTTTGGCCACCATCCAGATCCAGATTTCTAAAGGCAGTAGTCAACGTTTTTGTAATGAGGAGCAGTTATAAACGAGTTGTATAATTTAGATAGCTAGTAATCTTATGAATTGAAATTCGAGAATCTAAATTTAACGTACCTTGTTTAGAATATAAAATGTCTGACATACGAATAAGCAGTATTCTAAAACAAGCTAATACTAATTTTAATTGTGTAAGGCTGTATGGTTTTTAAACATATTTTCATTGTTTTCTTCTTACTAAATATTTTACACAAAGATTTATGTTGACCATATTTTGTTTTTGTTTCCTATGTAGTCAGAAAACATTTAGTAGCTAATTTGTAAGTGTAGATGCTCATGTGAATTGAATGCAATGTTTTTATTGAAAACTATTACTTTAAGGAGGTTTAAGGAGGATTATTAGGAGATTTTTAGAAACTATATAGTGATATAATTACAGGATTTGATGATTATGACACTTTTATCCAGTGTAAAGGAGTAAAATAAAATTTAAGAATTTTTGTTGTGATATAAATTATAAACATAATAAGTTTTATAATTTATGTAAACTCAGTTGAGAGTTGATCAACTCAATAAAACAAAAAAAAGTATAGCATTTCAATAAAAAGAAGGCTTAATAAAACAAAAGTAATCTGGATTACACATCAATCAACAAAAGCTCAATAAAACAAAATAATCTGTATAACATTTCAATCAAAAAGGTTCAATAAAACAAAAGTAATCTGGATTTCACATCAACCAACAAAAGCTCAATAAAACAAAAGTAATCTGGATTACATATCAACGAAAAATTTATAGGTGGGAAAACTGTTATTAAACATGTAAAATAAAGAAAAGATATTCTCCATTTATAAACTGAGTTTTAAAGGTTATGCATCATGTTTCTGCTAAGATGAACTTAAATCATACGTATAATAAAATAATTTTATTGTTTCAAAACTCATAAAATATCTAATCAAAGTTTTTCGAGATAAAAATATATTATTTAATTTAAAAAATAATTCTTATCAAGGTTCATTTAATTTTAATTTTATTTTTGTTTATAAAAATTTCAAAATTATTATCATGTAAATATGTGATTTATGAATAATTGTTTATTCCCTCAGGCTAAATAATTTTTATTTAATAAGTTATAATACACTCAAAAGGATATTCAATTTATGTTATATAGTTATTGAGGAATTTAATAATCTTACTTGTTTTGAATGCATTTCAAATTATATTTATTCTTCTATTTATATTTCTTTAGTTGTCCTTAAACTCAGAGGTACATATACGTATACAAATCAATATTTCATATTTCATCTCGTGCTTTATTTTATCTTTCAGATGCTTTTCAAGTAATTTATATTATTGAATTTAACATCAGAAATGCATGATTTATTTCCCTTCCAGTCTTAATTTGAAAAATAAAATCTGCTCGTCTAGATTGCTTCGGCTAATTTAAGAATTATAGATTTTGTAAGGAGATAAATCATGCATCATATTTCTGTCAGATGGATTTTATTAAACTCCTAGTCGATATGAATGATTGCACTCATATTTATTATATTAACGATCTAGAAATATTAATTGCTAAAAATTTTAAATACTGCATACTAAAATTTAATTTGTATTAACAATTTCATTCACATAAAAGATAAAATTATGCATTTTTTATTTTACAATAAAATATTTAAAAATTTAATGTTATTTTAATCTAGGATTCAATTTATTAAAATATAATTATATTTTATTTTATTTATAGTTCCCGTACTGAAATATTTTTAATTTTTATCACGACAGAAACAAATTATTTATATTACAACTACTTCATACTAATAAATTATTACATATGTCATTTTATAAATATTCGTGTTAAGGTTAAATGTAACTCGTGTTACATTTAACCTTAATTGTGAAAATGCCCTTATTATATTTCTGGAAGTTGTGGAATCTTTTATAGATCATAATTAAAATTAAGAGATGTATTTCTGTAATTTAACATTCAAATGTGGTTTTTATTTAATAAATATTAAGTAATGTTGAAACATTTTATTAACTTAAAAATCTAACATTTGACTCTACATTTCGATTCGTTTAACAAAATGTTTCAATATTTGTTTTATTTATTTTAAAAAAGTGATCTCTAAATCTTTATTAGTCAACAGATTTAAAATTTTCAATTAATTAATGCATGTGAATGAGTTTTTTAAATAAATATATGCTGTTTTAAATATACTTTCGGATTAATGAATTTTAAATTTTTTTCTTATCACAACCACAAATGTTTGATAAATGAACATTAAATTACTAAATTTCATAAGATTTTCAATATTGTTAAATCAAAAATGCAATTGATTTCGATTAATTTCAGAACAAAGTGCTGAATAAATTTAACAAAATTTTTGGAAATCAAAATAAAAGAATTCTTGAATACTAAGTCAGAATTAAATAATCAGTCTTTCCAATACAGGCAGCGTTTGCAGTTGGTAAGGATTTAAAGTTGTATCTTCCTTACTGCCTATAATATGCTTAATCTAAAGTAATTCCTAGTATAACTCTGCATTACAAGGAATTTTTTTAATTGTTTGTTTCTTTTGTTATAAATTGTTATTGTTTCAAAAAACTGTATTGTTTCAAAATCTTTCTTTATAAGCTTACCTGAGTTCGATAAATACATGGTGATTATAAAAAAACTTTCTCGGTAAATGAACCGCTAGCTATTATTCCATTCACAAAAAACTGAAAAAAATTTTGCTATAAGATATTTTGAGGTAACAGCTCAAGAATCTTATGAAAAACAACAGTTAAAATCATACAGTTACGGTTACAGTGAAACAATTTCGAAAATTTAAAATGGCAGCATCTTTTTTTTTTTTGCTTGGAATATGATCTTCGTAGAGAAAAACCAAAAATAGATTCGGAACTGTGCCTAAAGCACGAATGTCGCTGGTGCAAGACAGACTCAGAAGAAAAGAGAAAATAAGTGTAGCGCATACCAGAGCACATTTCAGATTCCAGTTTACTGAAAAAAACAAGAAAGAAAAGAACAAGGTATGCAGATTTCCTGATTCACAATAAGACGTCATTACTGTTGTTGTCAAACTAGATGAAAGAGAAGGTACTGTGAAATGCGTGCCGCGTATATTGCTTTCTTGCATTCTGAATAACATGCCACTTTTAGGAAACCAACGAAGGAAAATTATAAATCATTATTATCTGAATGGGCAAAATGCCTCAGAGTCTTTATTGGTCAACTGCAAAAACTATGATCTTCGCCGAGACCCGCATTCATCAATAGCTATACTGGGCTTGACAGGCAAATTTGAAGAAATGATTGCATATGCGATCGATCTCTGCCTGGATGACCTTTTTGTTCCAGTCGAGGCTGTTCCAGAAGTCCATGAGACGATAAGTGAAGTTCGTCTTGCAAGTGCAAGTGCATCTGGTGTTCACCGTGTTCTGCAATTGACAAATTCGAAGGTCAGCAAATTTCTTCTCTCTGTTCTGCACATATTTCTGTGTCGATTCCAGCGTGTCCAGATGTTGCATGCGGTTGATAAAAATTAATGCTGGATTTTTGCGAATGAATTCCTCATCCGGTATAACGATGATAACAGCTAACCTTTCTCTGGACGGATGCTGCTCTTTCTCGTTCATTGGCAACATTAATTCGAAGAAATGCATGCATTGGGTAGAACGCAACTTCCATGATGTGGTTGCACTTCAGTTAAATGACAAAAAGTGACTGTGTGGTTCGCCATAAAAGCACCTTCATTCTAAAACTTTTTTTAAAAGATTACTGTAAGTCTACAAATGTGTACATAAAGGAATATTCGCTATCAAGAAATGTTGGCTAATTACGTAATGCTGGATTTGCAACAGCTAAATACTTTTTATATGACGTCACCTTCACACGAGTTTGGTATTCTGTGAAACTTTACATAACATAAAGTTTGGTGACAGAGTAATCTCCCACCATTTCACGTTTCCGTGTTCATCAAGTTCCCCGATATTACTCTCATGGATTTCTGGCTATGAGAATACTTGAAATTCAAAATGTATGTGTAAGAATCTAATCCGTAAACGGTATCTGATTTTAACGACACCGTCAAATGTCAGATTCAACAGATTCCTCATATCATGGTACGTCCTTCATTGCTATCCACCATCTGTCCACATGCAAAGTGTCATCATATGGGAAGGAAGTCATGGAGAAATTTAATTTTTGTTGTAATTTTAAGGCTGTTTAAATGCTCGTTCTCCGCTTTGAAATTTTCTTTTCTTTTACACAATAATAAAAGCTTTATATCACTTAAGCGCTAAAATTTATATTATTACTAAGACTTTTTCTATGAAATAAATATTTTTTTAATTTTTTACATTTTAAAGTTTTTTTTTTATTTATTTATTTATTTTAGATTTTCTTTGAGTTAAGTTTTCTTTAAGTTTTCTTAGATGAAAGTCGAGACAGTAAGTTCAGTAAGTTTTCGTTTTGGTATTGAGAGAAGAGGGAGTGACTATAAAATAGTCACTCGTTCTGTGAACGTCTACACACGTCGTCATTTTCTGCTTACATTTATAAAGCGGGAACTAGCTAGTTGTAGTTGTCAATTACTTGTGTTGCTTTTTTAATTTCTTGAATGAATTAAATTCAAAATAAAGGTCCTATTCAGACTTGAATGAAAATTATTGTAAAAATCTTAAATTCCGTACACCTTATACCAAATCATCAAGTAAACATACAATTGTGTACTTAGTTTAGGCACCTAATTTTGTTTAATTAATAAAGGAAGCATTCCTAGAACTTTCATGAACTCAACGGGCTGGTAATATGTCACACCCTCCTATTCATCTGTCATCCACTTGTCATTTGCATCAAATAAATGAAAAGAGAATGTCATGCGAACTCTGGATTATTATAGTAGCAATTTGCATTTCATAAAATTCAAATATTCCAGCATCATCACTATGCATATGCATCAATAGGAGCTACAGAAAATGAAGAGAATAGCTGAATCCAAATTCCTATTATCCGTGGTGATGATTTCAGTTGAAATTTGGCTTCAGATAACAGCAAACTAGTGATTCAGTTTTTGGAGGAGAAATTATTGTGGAGTATATTTTCACATTACGCAGGAAGGATAGAATAAAGAGTTTTAATTTCAAACTTCAATTATCCTAAGACGATTATTTTTCTCATAGGAAAGAAAAACTAGTAATTAAATCATATTTTAATATAAATATTCTAATAAATTATTTCCTTTAATAAAATTACCTACATTTTCTTTTTTTCCACTACAGTTATACAACATGAAATTTAACTTTCGTCGTGTGTGATTTTTACACTTTTTTTTTCATCATCTTTGCCTACAACTATAATAAAAGAGTAACTGTAACTGTATCTTATCTTCTATATCTAACATGTTTCTTCATGAGATAATATTTACTTTTAAATAAAATAATCTTTAATTGAATGATATTTTTTGTTTTGCTAAATTGAATTTATATATATATATATATATATATATATATATTAACTCAAAAATACCAGCAACTTATTTATGTAGCATTATCACAAGAAGCAGCACTATGCAACTTAAAAGGATTCTTAATACTCCTATCAAAATTTATAATAATCCTATTAATTAGGCTGGGCAGGCTAAATATTTGGGTGTAATCTTAGATTGTAAATTGAATTATGTTCTCACATTAACTTTCTTAGAGATAAATTTAATACATGCATTCGTGTACTGTATCCACTTATTTGTAGGAACTCTACTTTGTCCTTGGAGAACAAAAACTCATTTATCTTGCTTACTTGCGTTAAATACTTGCTTATGCGAGTCCTATTTGGGGATCTACTGCTCCGTCGAATTTTGAGATCATAGAAAGACTTGAATATAAAATTATACGTCTGATTACAAATCATCCTGGTTTTTCCGAAATGCGGATATCAGACATTCCCTTTCCCTCCCAAGTTTTAAACAGTTTATAAATTTGCACAAATTTTTTATAACTCCATTACCAAGATTAATACCGTTTTAAACGATCTCAGCAATTATGATTACAACATTTCAGATTTCAAAAATCGCAAAGACTCGTACTGTTCTAAATATTATTCACGCTATATAAATATTATTAACGTTTTAATATTCTCCTTTCTGAATTATCATGCAGTTTCTCCGCTAAGCCATAATTTCCCCTCCAATTGTTTATTTTTATTCCTATTATTATTATTATTATACAAATATATATATATATATGTATATATAAATAATTTTCTTTTATTAATTAAAAAACATTAATAATGCATATATATATATATATATATATGTATATCTTACTTCTTTTCTATCTGATCAATGGGTTTAAAGCTTAAGACACTTCTCTCATTCACAAAGCAGGAGGTAGAGGTTGCTATGCAACCAAGGCTCTCCGTCAACCTGGCAAATCGTCGTCTGTAGCATTATTACATATTCTTTTTTAAATACGTTTCTTTCAATTGATGTAGTTAATAATATTTTTTTATCTTATATGAGATTAATATCAAATTAAAAATAATTCGGAGCAGTATTGTTTAAAAATCCTTATTTCATTCAAAGGCAAGTTTCTTCTAATATTCGGTTTTTTTTTAGATTTTAATTCAGAATCTTCACCAAATTGTTATTTTCTTTTTAATTTTTGTGATCTAAAATATTTATTATAGATATATATTAATACGCTTGCAAAAAGTGCTAATTATATATTGTTTTTTTATTTATTATCAATCTCAATGTCTGTTATTTTTGATAAATTAGAATTATTAATTTTCAAAACAAATGAAATATCATGATTACATTTTCTTATTAAAGGCAATATATTTTCATAAAGACATATATGGTTTAATTAAAAATTTTAACATTTCATGTTGCTCAAATTTTATTTTATTTTGAAAACGAACTAAAATATTTTCATTTGCAGCACGTACTAGCAAAGAATTAATCATGTTTGACATCTACCTCATTTGATAACTAAAACAAAACAAGTAAATTAAAAATATATTTTCTTCTTTGTGTAATAACTTAATAATTACATTTTTCATGTGTATTTTACTTCACGTAAAACTAATTGGTTGTCTACTAGTTTTCAGTATTTTTAATTAATTATTCTACAAAAATGATTCCAAATCAAACCATCTAAAATGTAAATATTTCAATAATTAAAAAGAAGATATTTTCATTTTCAATATGCAGCTATCTGAAGCATGTGTTGTACAGTATTTTCTGTGATAGATAAAAATTTCAGAATTATTTTTATTTTTAACTTTTTATCAAAACTTACGGTAAATTAATTGAGCGAAATAGAGTTAAACAGAATAAAAAATTCTACAGTAATCTTTTTTGTCCATTTAATGAATATTTTCAGCACTGAGAACTTAGTATCCGTTTATGCTAGTATGGTGCATCAACACATCTCCTGTGTTGATCTTACTTCTTTTTAAAGAAAAGGGTTAAAAGTGTCTTTTCTTATATCTTTAAGGAAATTTTTCCACGTCGCTGTTACAAGAGAAAAAAATACACACAGGAAAACAGCCCAAAACAACTATCCAAAATAGTGAAGACCTTTATGAAAATACACACTAGTTTTGCACACACTTATTAAATGAAGATGATATAAAGTGATTTTTTGTTACGAAATAACTATGTTACGATCAAGAAAACATTCTAATTTGATGCCTTCTGTACTTGTAATAAAAGTTAATATAGTATATACGAAGAACTATAGCAAGTATAAATGGTCTAGTCATTATTTAATAATAAATTATCAGCTTATTGAAATCAATAATGTAAATGCATGTGTATGTTCGCATCTATAATTTAACTTTATATGTTAGCTTTGTGTTTTTTTTAAATATTAGATATATATGAGAAACTTCTTTAATAGCGAATTTAATTCATAACTGTGGAATTATGTTTCCAAATTCAAACTATCAAATAATATTTCCAGTATTTATATGTGTGCTTATTTCATGTATAATGTAATTCGTCTAGATGAGATAGAATTTCAAGATATGAACTACAACATATTTCAATTTATGATGTAGCTCATATCTTGAGTTAATGTTTTGCAAATCTTAAAAACTATGTAGGGATTTTTCAACACAACCTTTGAAATGTGGAAAAAATATCCTCTTTGTTCTATTGCAGAAGCTAAATCTTTTTTTTTTTTTTAAATTTTGTGAGATTTGTAAATTCTTGTCGATATATCAACCGTATAACAATTCTGTAAGATAGTAGTAAATTTTCTGTATTTGGTTTTCTTTTTATATTTATATTTTTACTGACATGTTGGCTTTATATGCTGCTTTTTACAGTGATTTGAGTCTCTTGTTTTACATTCAACGTTTGATAATTTTGTATGCTTTATTCATATTGTTAAATTTGCGTGGTGCACGAAGAAACTGTCCAGGGTTAAACAAAAAGTAAACCATAATTTGGCTATTCCAGGCTATGTAAAAACACTTAACACAATATGATAATCAAATCGAAAATAATTTAATTTATAAGAATATTCAAGCTTTTTTTAAGAGTTGCATTTCTTATAAAAGTAAAAATTCTCTAAGATAGTAGTAAATTTTCTTTATTTGGTTTTCTTTTTTGTATTTTTGTTTTTACCGATATGTTATCTTTTATATATTGCATTTTACAGTGGTGTCTTTTGTTTTACAGTCAACATTTGATAATTTTCATGCTTTATTCATATTGTTAAATTTGTGTGGTGCACGAGGATACTGTCTAGGGTTAAATAAAAATCTTTAATTTGGCTATTCCGGGCATTATAAAAACTCTTAACACAATATAATAATCAAATCGAAAACAATTTCATTTATAAGAATGTCTAAACTTTCTGTAAGAGTTGCATTTCTGAGTATTTACTTTTGCCTCAAATCCCAACCATTTCATAGTAAAGTAGAGAATTGACAGAATTGGTACTAGACCGAGAAACAGTTGGGGGAAACTAAACTGAACGAAAACTCCAACCAACACTTCCGAAACCAATCAATGGGAATGAATATACTGTAATTATTTTCCAATACCTTTTATTAAATAAAGGCTCGCCACGAAATTCTCCCGCTCAGTCTTTTCCTGATGGTTTTCACACGGGCCCGGGAACATTTAGTAGCGATTGATTTTACAATTAAACGAAATGGAAACACACCAAGTTGATTCTTATCGGCCCGAGTGGGAAGAGATATTTTTCTTTTCTGATGCAAAAATGTGCTGAAATACCAGAATTGCAGAACCCCCGATCACGGGGGGCATTAGGAATGATTCGGTGGCCAGATCAATACAACCTGTCAGAAAGGGAGAGTTCTTGGCGTCTTTAGAAGTACTTAATTTGTCATCGACGAAGAAAATTTTCTTAACGTCTCCTTTTTGCTTTATTGGTAAACTACCATCGATTGTCGAAGTTCTCCTTTGAGATAATAGAATTCTCCCCAAAAAGACTATCTTCAAAGGGCCCCTTTCACCAAGTCCAATCCGTCAGTGGATCACGTCACCAGCGTTAATTAAGCTAATGGAACTTTAATGTAGATGAAAGTATTATGCGTTATTCATAAAATTTGAATTCGAAGATCGATTTTTAGTGAAATTTTGATGAGATAACGTTTTTATGTTTCCTACAGGTTTTATTCATTGGACTTCTTCTGTTTGAAGATGAACTTTTATTCAGGTTTTGATAATGAGTTACTTTCAGTTACCTTAAGAAAAATTTTTTTGTTATTTAGTAGTATATTGTAAACAATGTTTGTAGAAAAGGGAATTCCACAATTAGTATTTTCTCATTAGGCTAATTGAATGAGATGAAAGTTAATGTTATGTTTTTGTTATAAAAATGGTAATGAAATTAAATTGAAATTTATTAAAAGGGCAGTATTACTCTTAATTAAATGTTTACATAATGATTGATATTTTAGACTAATTAATAACTTTGCCATTAGTTTTAAGAAGATGTTTCTCAGAACAATGCAAATATATATTTTTTTTAATTAATAATAACGAATCTAAAATTTTTATTTATTATTTATCGGAATATTATTTTTAAAAATTTCTTTAACAGCAATTAAAAATTTTTCTTTAATTCACTTAGACAAAAAAATTGATAAACAGTTGCGAATAATTTCTAGTTACTTAGCACATTTAAAAATTAATAACAATTTACAAGATTCAAAATAAATTAAGCAGTTATTTTTTAATTTTTGTTTAATAACATTAAATTTTATAAAAATAGTCTTACCTTTATAGAAAGTCAGGAATTATATATTAAATGTTTTATGAACTCTACATGTCTGGTTTATTTTAAAACCCCAATTTTAAGGGAACCTATATTATCTAATTACTAACAGACATAATACGGAGTTTCCCGGTTACAAAAAAAAAGGACTTCTATTTGTTTGAGATGATTTATTAGAGATTTATTGATTTTAGATTTATTGAGATGATTTATTAGGAAAAATATTTTTGAAAAATTAAAGGTTTTCTGTTCTAAATATCTCACCGAAAACTTATAAATCGTTATAAAAACATTGATGTTTATATTCGCATTTAAAGTATTATAAGAATAAAATAAGTTTTTAAAACAGTTATATTATGTTAAAATTGCAGTACGTTATAGTATAAATTTATTACTTTTATTTAATCAAAAAGAACTAACTAGAGTTTTTTCATTATTTTTACAACACATCAGGTAACAAAACAATAAATTCAGAGAAAAAACTGCACTTTTAATTGTTACAGTTTTTGAAAATTTAGTGTAACGTACACATTCATTTAAACGTCCACAGTTTTCGATCAAAAACAAAATCTCAAAAACTGTGCAGTGCGATAATCCTCACTAGGAGTTCATAAAGTTTGGCTTAGGAACCATACCCCTATGATGCATAGTTTCTGAGCAAAGTTCAAATAAAGCGCAACGTCACATCCAGATACATAAAAAATGAACTTTAACATAAACAATTATAATTACACATAGTATGGTATTTATAGAGGAAGGTGTTCAAATTTATTATCTTCATATCGGGGCGTGTATGCTGGCTCTTTGTGTCCAAAAAGTGAAGTTAACATGCAGAAAATCCGTTAAGCTTGTTCTGCAGTTACTTGGGTTTAATAAACCAATTTTTATAGGAAAAGTCCTTATAGGAAATATCCAAAGCAATCAGATCTGGGGATCATGGTGGCCACATCACCGTATCCCTCCCTCTTGCTCTGTGGTGTGCGCATTCCATATTTAACCTATCACATTTAGAAGAGGACATCTCCTGATACCCTTCTTGCTGGAACCGCATGTCATGTATTGTAGCTAAAGTTATGTCATTCATGAAATAAATGTATACATCACAGAAAAATACCGAGTAGGGATACTGCATGAAACATTGAGGTAGCGGATGAAGTTCAACAATGAGAATACTTCAGTATCAAGATCACATCAAACTGCCTGGCGAATGCATGTATACCTAACTCCTGGATTTGCTTCATTGTTTCAAACTTTTCTTGCTGTATTGTCATAAGCCTGTAACGGTTTCTTCCACCAACATTACACCGATAATCTTTGGGTTAACCATTCATCTTTCTACCCTGGAGATCAATCTGTCATCTAATATAGAAATGGCATTGATGCAGGATTACAGCGTGGTAGGCATCGAGAGGAATGTTTCGTCGCAGTTAATAATGCAGAACGCTACACTGACAGTATATAAAGTACATATCGCATATTCACAAATGGAATACATTATCACTCTGCATTGACAACCGATAGTTAAAACAAGTAATAACTGTCCTTTGACATATCAGACACACGTCTATTTTCTGTCTCGCTTTAAATTTCTCCCTTTTGTAAGCTCAGGAATACACATTTTATTTTCATGTTTTTTCTTACATTTTTTTATCTCTCGTCCGTTTTACAGGTTTGCATGAAACTAAGAAAAACTAAATGGAACTCATCTTTTTTTTTTCTTTCGTGCTGCTTTTTTGCTTCGTTTTTTCCTGATCTGATGTCATATATTTGTTTTCGTATTTTCTCAAAAATTATGAGTATGTCTGCTTATGTACTCCGAAGTATATGGCAACTTTATTTATGGTAGCTTTTATGTATTCGAGTGAGGATTCTAACTCTGCACGGGTTATGCAGTATTGTCGGAACATACCGATTATATATTATTACATTAAAATAAGACTAATTTGTAACTTTAAAAATATAAATAAAGTTATAAATAATAAAATAATTAAAAACTAAATTTACAATTTTAATTCGGGTTTTTTTCACTAGGGCCATTAAGATGAAGAATTACTTAATGTTCAATACATTAGTATATAATATGCTATTCCAAAAGAAAACGTAGATTTTTACCTGCAGTAGGGTTGTGCGGTCTTTCTGCTTCTTTGGATCACATCACGCACAAAACATGAAAAATTGGAAAATGAAATATTATCAGTTAACAAATAGCTGTTAAGCAAAAATTGTTATAAAAATGTACGATCTATTTATGAGGTCACAAATAAAAATAAGCATTGTAGAAAAAAAATCATTTTTTTTTTCACATTCGAATTTTCAATAATTGATATAAAGAAACATATTGGGATAAAAATTAAAAGCTAAGTTTGTTGCTTAAATAAATTGAGAAATTTATTAACTTCATAATTTTTGCATATATGTAATTAGAGATTTAAATGATAAATACCAAAATATTTTATGATTTCATGACCACATTTGTAACAGTGCTGAATTGTGAGTTGGACAGCATTGTCTAAGAAAATAAATTTACTTAATACTTTACTTTTCTTCTATTTCTTTAAAGACAGTATTACAGGTTTCATTGATTTTTCCCGGAAATGATAAGGATTATTCCATTTATAATTTATATTTCAAAATTATTACTTATTTAATATCTCATATTGGTAGTTTTCCCACAATATATTGATTTCCAAGGTTAAGTTTTATTTTTGATATGTTGACGTGATATCCGTATTAATTAAAATAAGTAGCTTCTTAAATTTAACAAGTTGTTCCACTTTAGGAAGGAATCTGTATTATATTATTTTGAAATATTAAATTTGTAATTAACCACAACTAAAAACATTTTTTAAATCTGTCATTTAAAGTTAAATCTGTCTTTTAAAGTTAAATCTGTCATTTTCTAACTTTGAAGGTACAAAAATTTGTTATAAAAAAGGAAAACCTTTTACTGTTTTAATATTATAATTTCATTATAAAATCATAAAATAATTTATTACTTTTCAAATAAATTCAAATAAATCCATCTTCAAATAAATTCACATAAATAAATAATCTTTCCATGAATTCAAATAAATAAACTTCACAAATTAAAAAACATGAACTATGGATCTGTCAGTTTAGATAGTTAAAAATATTTGTAGTTCATTATAATTTGGCATATGAGTTTTACAGTGATTTTCTATTATAATTTTAAGATATATTCCAATAAACTTATCTTGAAATGCAATAATGTGTTATTGAAATATATTTTTCAAATAACTATATTTCATATCATATGCATTATTTCCACACAATACCAAAATAAGTTGAAAGTTAAGAATAACTGATGGTTTATGTTAAAAATATATTTTAAATTATGATAGTAAGCTTAAAAAAATCTCTTTTATGTATTACATTCAACATTTGTTCAAAACATTAAAAACATATTTCAACATCCATAAACATTTCAACTTGAACATCATTAATTCTAAAACATTAAAATTGAAAAACTGAATTTCGTATATTTTCAATCCTGTTAAAGAGATAATAAAATGGCAGTATACTTATATGTATAGTTAAATCGAATTCAAAATAATTTTTTTCATATTTGAATTTTTTTACATCTTTATATATACTATCACTATATATAATCGCCAATATTTATGGATTTCTCTCTCACCACAATCTATATTCATTTTTAAAATTTAAAAATACAGCATACATAAAATATTTTGCATACAGTCATTATTTCCGCTATATTGGAAAGAAATATCGATTAACTCAATGGGTCTCAAACTTGAGCCATTGAAAAATCATTTATTCATTTACATCAATAAATTAAATGTCACAATAGTTTTCAGCATTAATCTTCTGCTGGCAATATATATGTAATGCATGTTTTTACAACGTGTAATACTGTGTAATAAAGCTAATTGTTCAAAATAATAAAATAAAAGCTTTGTTTAACTTCCGCAATTTATTTTTATTGAAATTTTACTTAAAAGTATATAATTCCCGTAAAAGATCTATACAAATAATACTCAACTGTCTAATAAATAGATAGCCTTGGTTTCAAGAACAAAATTTTCGAATCCTCTTATATATCCTCTTAGAAAGGGATTTCTGAGTTTTCAAAATATTGAATCTGGAACTTTGAATACATATTTGCCCAAACAAAAATATTGACAAGAAAAGATTTAATGTTGTAAAGGAATCTAGTTACTTAGAATGCGTTTTAATATTAAAATGATAATTCCTATCAGATTATATCCAAAGCTTTTGACTAAGCAGGTTCCTTAATTTTACGCTTAAAAAATACTTAAAATATATCGATAAGTTGCTTTTATTCATATGTAATTGTTTGATCTACATTTCTACAAAAAATGATAGCAAATATAATCCGATACCTTGTTTATTTTGTTACAATACATTAGAATTCGTTAGCTTTTATTAAAATAAAATGATAATTACAATTTCAGAATTAAAATTAACTAATGTTAAATTAAACAATATTTATCTTCTTATTTCTAACAAAAAAAAAAATCTTTCATCTCATATTCGTGTAAGCAATACTTCATTCATTCTGAAGTAAAGTATTGATAAATAAGTTTTTCTGTTTCAATTTTGTAAAAATGTATATATATATATGTATATTATATAAATATAACTTCCTATATATATATATATATATATGGATGCAATACTTTTTGCATAATACAAGCTCAAATATATATATATATATATACACTCATGTCCATAAATTAAAGATAATGAAGTTCAGGCAAAGAAAGAGACAGAAGCCAAACAAATTTGACTTATTTGTAAAGTCTATTTATTAAACAAAAGGTAAAGAGCAAAAAAAGATGCTATATGTTTGACATAATTAATAAAAATTCAGATTTTTACTCCCTGGAGCAAATTTCAAAAAAGAACCTATTTACAAAAAACAGTATAACATGGTTAGTATGATGGTTAATATGGAGTATGTCTCCCGGACGATGCAATACAGGCATTACAACGCCTAGGCATGCTGAGTATCAAATTATCAATCTGATCTTGGGGAATATTACACCACTCATCAAGCAATACCCTCCCGAAGTTCCGGTTGACAGGTGGGAGGGGGGTTCACGGGCTGCAATTCTTCGACCAAGCATATCCCACACATGCTCTATTGGATTCAAGTCCGGTGAGTATGCTGGCCATTCCATACCGGTGATATCCTCCAATTGAAGGCATTCGTCTACAATGTTTGCACGGTGAGGACGGGCGTTGTCATCCATAAACAGAAATTCAGCACCCATGGCGCCCCGAAACAAACGTACATGTTGTTCCAGAATGACATCCCGATAGATGTGGCCTGTCATCGTTACACTCTGAGCATGCATGTCGTTCTGGAACCAAGAATAATTCCTCCTCAAACGAGCCATCCTGCACCACCGTAACGGTGTCGTTCAATGGTGTTCTCTTGGTGTACCTGGCGCTCTCCATATGAAAGTCCGACGAGAATCAGACAGCAAACTAAACCTGGACTCGTCGGAAAACATCACACCAGACCACTGTTGAGGTGTCCACAATGCATGCTCTCTACTCCAGGTTAATCGCAGGCGACAGTGAGTTGCGGTAAGTGGAACACATCTGACAGGCCTACGAGCATATAGACCAATGTGCCCTAAGCGTCTGTACACGGTCTGCCTTGAAACTGTCGTACCGGTAGCTGAAAGAGAGCTGACGAGACAGGTCAGATGCTGCGCTCCGTCTGTTTCTTTTTGGCAGTAACTGCTAAATACCAGTCCTCATTCGGCGTTGTAACTCGGGGGCGACCTGTGCTGTAACATCTACTCACATTACCATCATCTTGGAAACGTTGCCAAAGCCTGGAGATGACACTCTGGGCGATTCCAAGTTCCTCGGATACTTCCAGCTGGGTACGTCCACATTCCGATAATTCTACCACGTAAAAAATCATCCAAATGCTTCCTTTGTGCCATAACTATGCGATTATTGCGCTGAAAGGCTTTTAAAGCGCTTGTGAACAATTTTACTTCTTTGCCACCATTCCTTATATACCCTCTTACACTCGTCATTGTGACGTACTATCCGTGCCATCTGGTGGTTTCCTGTAATTTGCATATTCTTCTTCAAGATGTGTGATAATTCTAAAGGTGAATTTTTATTTTAGAATTCAATTTCTGTGTGATTCTGAATTATCCTTAATTTATGGACATGAGTATATATATATATATATATATATATTTGCGTGTATGTTATTCAAAAGTAATGCATCCATACTTATATATCAACTCTGTATATATATATATATATATATATATTGATACAATTTATCTTTAATTTTATTTTCACATGCACAGTAGTTTAATTTTTACTTGAAGAAAATATGTAATGCCCTTTGATTGTTCTGACTTAAATTTATGATCTCAGAATTAGGCTATTCTAAAAAAAAAAAAATGTTTTAATTACAGTTATACTATTGTTAAATCAAAGCCTTAAATATTATAAATATAAATTACATATTTTATGTAAATTATATATATTAATATTACAAATATATAAATTATATTTATTCCGTATAACCCTCAATAGCTAGCTACCAAATGTTCTCTCAAATGTTCCAATATTCAGGAAGTTGTATTGCAAAAAGAGCAGAAATGTTTATTAAATATATCGATACAATAGAACAAAGGTGGGTGCATTTTTTGGGTTACCCGTAACTTAGTCGAAAGATTATTTCGAACACGTAAGATTATAACGTTTAGCTTCCAACACTTAAACCATTTCGATGAAAAAAAACATAATGTCTCCGGGAAAGAACTGTTTAAAAGTTCAATTCAAGTAGGTGCATTTAATTTTCCGTTAATCTAATTTGATTGGTTAGTGTTAACTTTTGTATATCATATTGGAAATAGATAAAAATGGCAAAAATTATTAGGTAAAAATCTAGAATCGTTTACCCTTTTTACCAAATACATCACCCGGATGCAAAGTCGCCCAGTAAGTATCATAATGAATGCACCAGGTAGTTTTTGCGGTGAAATGATATTACGCCAAAATGCTTCACTAGGAGGCCATGTCGCTAAGTAAACAAACGAAATGGTGCCGTAGTTCGGTATCTTTGTAAAACGCTATATCGCCAAAATTCATTGCCAAAAATTGTTATTAGGCCAACAATAATAGACAAACAGCTATTACGTCAAAGTTTATTCATGAAAGTACTTTTAAGTAAATTTTATTTGTTTAACGCTAAATAATATCGCTATCCTGCCAAACTTTTTATTCCGTATCACTAAAAAAAAATTTTATTTCTGAGATACTGTTTTGCCAAATTATCTCGTTTTATCGCCAAATTTTAACCACTATTATGGCAAAATTTTAATGTTTTCTTTTTGAAGCCAATTATTGTCACTCTAACGTCAAAATATATCAATATTTTGCCAAAATTTTATTCTAAATTGCTTTTACGCCAAATTTAATCGTTTTATTGCCAAATTATTACTTGTAAATTATGTTTTGCTGACTCACATAAATGTATCATTTTAACAAGATAATAATCGCTATTACTATAAAATCACGCCAAATTATTTTTCCTAATATGCAATTGCTTTAATATGTCAAAATATATTCGAATGATAAAACAATATTAACAAAGAGAAAAAAAATTCCTTCAATTTTATTCTTTCAGTGAAATCAAAATAAAATTTACATATGTTAAATTTATACTATCACCCTACATGTGCTCTGCCAGATAATTATCAAATGTTCTGACATATGGCGAGTTATGAAAGCGTTTCACATTACTGCCAGTATCCTATTGCATTTGTATGGGCTCCTGTATTCGGGTCTTTAAATGCCATATTGTAGTTGACCGCCAAATGTATAAAAACCTTCGTATGAAAAGCAATTGTACAACAACCAACAATATGATATTATCCTAGTGCCCAGAAGTATTTTTCGTTTTATTATTTCTAGCAAAACATCAGAACTTATATTTTCTATCACTTAAAAAAAGCATTCCACCGAATATCTCAATACTTCTCCAAACACCCATTTACCCTCAACATGTTTACCTACATTATACTTGCTTTTACGAAATTTCAATTAATCTATTTCAACAATTCTTCCAATACCTCCAATCATACCCTTAACATTTAAGCACACCACCCTGAAAAATTCATGCCAATCTGTTATCGACTGATTCCCCACCAATAACTCATTCATAGTATTTTTTGCTCGAATTTCCTTCACCCAAGAATACGTCAACATTAAAATAAAAATCTATACTCAAATTGCTTTAATCAAACCAAGTACCCTTTCTCACTAATCTTCTAATCTGACGAGCATTTGTTCCTTTCTTTGACCCTCTCATGTTTTTCCATCACAAACATCTTGACAATCAACCAATTTCTTATCAGAATCGCACTTTGGACATTCATATTCCCTAGTAAACAATCAATTTTCCATACAATACTTAAGCACTGCATTCGCACCCAATTTATTCAATTCATAAAAAGAAATAAGTATTCAGAGGGCCTTTCATCTATTATGCAGGCTGGTAATAACGTACACCATTCCATTCACTTGTCATTCATTTCTGTCCTTGCATAGCCATAGAAAATGAATAGAGAATACTAAAAAACAGCACAAATCCACAGAAAAATTTAAGTTGCAACGACGTTTTTATAATGTTAACTAACGTACTAAAAATAAAAAGGTTCAAATATTTCGCGCGAATTCAAATTACAATTGCCACAAAACCTCAACTATACCAACAACGTATTCGTATTTTCCTGAGTGGCAACATCATAAAAATTTTTATAATCTGTATCAATAGCAGACATACGTTATAAAACAATCTCGGAATAATCAATAATTTATCGGAATAATTATTTTGAAAGAATATATATTTCTGCTCTTATTCACTATAAATAAAAATTCTGCAAATAATTATCAAAGCAGCAATAAAATAGTTATTACATTGCTCGGAAAAAGAAGTTTTAAGATGTGGAGGTATTGTGGTTCTTAAAGCCACCTAGGAACTCCGTAACAGTTACGCCCGTTGCCTGAACTTCTCTAATTAAAGTGTTGTAACCCTAAAAACATTGACGGAACATTGGTGAAATATTCGGGTTGCAAGATAGGCGACATCCTCAGGAATACAGTTTTCTAGTTTTCAACCCATTATTCTTTTCTAAGATATGAGTAGAACTTATAAATTATTCACCATCCAATATAGAATTTTATATTAAACGAAAAAACAATACGTAAAGAATTAGAAAGCGATATAGTATTTACTTATATCAGAATTGACCACAGAAACTTGGCAAAATCTAAAACTGCACTTTAAATTTTAAATGAAATAACTAATATATTCAACAACTAAAATAAATAAAACATACAAGTATTACTAACATACATTGTTTAATTTTATTTGTTTAAATCAAATATTTAATAATAATAAACACATTTAATTATTTAAATAACCAACAAATCATTTAAATCAAAAAAATTTTATCATGCATATATTTCCTGCATTTATTACTTCAATTTGTTATAAAACTATATATATATATATATATATATATATATATATATATATATATAATACAAATCTCTACATCCAAATAAAGAAACGAAAATATGTCTGCCGTCTAATATTAGAACACATTAAATGTTATTCTCTTGTAAAAACTTTACATGGGATAAATAAAATAAAGGATATAAATCATACTTAAAACTACTGTCGTAATGTTACATCATATTAATATAACATTTTAACTATATTTTTAAGTTACGCAATAATCCTAAAATAGATTTCCAATAAAATCTCATATAGAAATAATCATAAAACTTTTATGTTAAGAGTTTTGATAAAAGGATAAACTAAATAATCTAATAAAATGGCATTAATCAATATTTATTTCTTCAGTAATAAAATAGGCAAACAAAAGACACATTTAAAATTGAATTATTAATAAAATATAATTTCTTCAGCACTGAATTTATGTGTTTAAATGTAATACTTCTAGTTACTTTTATGGTACATTCAGACAATTCACGCATCTTTTAGAGAAAAAAAATACACATATAAAACTTTATGATTTTTGTTTTTAGTTAATTATAAAAATTAATGTGCAATAGATAACAATAATTATTTATTTATAATATTGATAGTTTAAATTATATCACTTATTTTCAAATTCCTCATTTTAGAATTTCTGATTATTCCTGTAAAGCTTTAACCAGCATTTATAAAACTTTAACCAAGAATAGAATCTAGAAAAAGTCGTTAATAAATCAACTTTTCGATATATCGTTGTTTTTCTTTCAGATTTATTATTTTCTTTATCAATCACACTTAAATGAATAACATAAGGAACACAAATTTAAAAAAGTATTTCTCTTATTTCAAAAGAATACTACAGGTTAGAATATTTTTCCGAAATCGAAATACTCATTCCCTACTTAAAATATAAAAAAGAGCATTTTACCAAGAACATAACCTCAATGTTTAACGAATGTAAAATAAACTCAGTAAAACACACTTAAATGTCAGCGTGTTGTGTTTATGTTTCTTTAACTGAAACGAATAATTACTGAATAAAGTTAATTATCTGAAAATCCAAAGTCCAGAATATTATGTCTAATAACTAAGTTAAAAATTTAACTTAGTTATTTTGGATTCTTTCGGACAAACAAAGGTTTTTTAAATATTTATTTCTGAGTGATCACGATTGTCTTCAAGCACATCTTCGTGGACTTAGACTCTCGCAATCTGCTAATTGTTTTTTATCCATCTAATGACAGCAAATGTCCTGTAAACATTTATGCGTGGGCCCTTTAATCGAATTTTCAAAAGCAGATAGTACACAGGCATTTTTCAACAAATTTGAAAGTTTTACCTGATATATTCGTACCAATACAAACTTTTCGTAGAATCGCAGAATAGGGACCATTGAGATATGGAGTCAAAAAATCTTTTGCCAAAGTCCACCAAGTAACGGGTTGCAATTGTAAGTGCTGTGGATTGCAAACAGTACAAGAACCCCCTAGTTACCACATTTGGTAACTTATTGCCCAGTTGGCGCCACAAAAAAATCGTCAATAGTCAAAAGTCTTTTAATGTCCATAATAATAAATGTTTTTTCATTATTTTAGTATTTAAGCATTTGTTCATCATTTTCAGGAACTCCAACTCCAAACAACTGTAAATGCGACACATAATCACAATCAGTCTATTCGTTTTTCAAAGCAAAAACTTTAGAAAAAGCATTTTCCAGAACAAATTGGAATCGGAACTCTTGTCCGTTAGTTCTCTATCTAACATGCATTACCATTGGGTGATTAACCAACAGAACTAACATTGTTGTATTAACATTTTAGTGAAATTTATAAACACCTTATTACTATGACACTATTTAACATCATTTAAGAAAAGTTCGCTTAACCTTATTCAGCTTAAATTAATGTTAAAATTTCACTCACTGATTCGATATCGAGTTTCATGCCTTACAAAAAAATAAGTTCTCTTAAATATTTTTTTTCTACCAAGCTGTAAAGACACTTTTAAAAAGAAATTTGGGTAACTCAATAAATTAAAAAACATTTTTTTTTTTTTCCTTTTTCTGTGCTAGATTTTAGTTACCTCCCTTCCTTAGATGTGTTTTAAACATTTAGATAGCTCCCCACACCCAAAGCCATTTTGAGCAGATATAATAAAATTTAGAAAGAAAAGTTTCTCGTTAGAATTTCCCTGGGTTTACAGCAAGTACGGAACGGTGCAAGAGAGGGAAAAAAGCAAGTTTCATCAAATTACCCAAACGTCGTTAGTCGGTGGAATTTTATGAACTTTAAAGGGGCTTCATTAAAAGTTACCCATTTATTCCGGGCACGATCAAAACGAAATGAGTATAACAATCTAGATTACTGTTAGAAACCGGCTTCCATTTTCTAAAAAACGTTAGGCGTCGGCAATATTTTTAATATTCTTTCTTGGGCATCTTGTGTCGAAACCTCTGCAGCAAATGAAGTACCGTAATTATCTTAAATAGGAAAGGAAGTCCTTAATCAAGGAAGCGTTTTTTTTACTGTTGATTTCAAAAGTAAGATCACAGAAAGCAGTTTTTAATTATTAAATTAAAGCTCTGAAAGGGGATTTAAAATGTTATGATCAAATAACTTTTTTTTAAGTATTTAAGTTTCAGGCCAGATTTTATTAGGAATTTCCAGGCAAGTTATTTGCTAATTTGGAAATGATTCGATCATATAAATACTAAAATTTCATTCTGTTTGATTTGGGGGTATTTATTTGAATATAAATTAATTCATATGATTAAAAACGTTATTATTATTTTTTATTTATTGTGGTGGAATATGAAAAAAACAAAGCATTTCTAATTTGAGGAAAATTAGTTTTCGCCATAGTTATTTGATATACTTAAAAATTAGAATTTTCTAATATGATGAGAAAGGCAATTTTAAAATTTTAATAACGTCCTTTTACTTTAATATTCTTTTTTTCTTTCTTATATTAACATCGGTAATATTTTTGAATGACATCGCTATTAGTCGCTGTATCACTAGTAATTATATTAATTAATACTCTTAATGGAGTATCTTGTGTCGAAATCTCTGCAGCAAATGAAGTATCGTAATTATCTTAAATAGGAAAGGAAGTCCCTTAATCAAGGAAGCGTTTTTTACTGTTGATTTCAAAAGTAAGATCACAGATAGCAGTTTTTAATTACTAAATTAAACCTCTGAAAGAGGATTTAAAATGTTATGATCAAATAACTTTTTTTTTATGTATTTGAGTTTCAGGAAAATTTCGAAGTTATTTGTTAATTTGGAAATGATTCGATCATATAAATACTAAAATTTCATTCTGTTTGATTTGTGGGTACTTATTTCAATATAGATTAATTTAAACATTATTATTTTTTAATTATTGCTGGGAAAATGAAAAAAACATTGTCATTGCAATTACAGGAAGATTAGTTTTCACCATAGTTCTTTGATATATTTTGAAATTATAATTTAAAAAAAAATATGATGAAAAAAGTAAATTTTAAAACTTTAATAATGCCTTCTTATACCAATATTCTTTTTTTTCTTTCTTAAATTGCCATAGGCAATATTTAAGATGGCATCGCTGCTCGCTGTTGGTGATATACTATTTAATATTCTTAATGAAGTAAGTATCTTGTGTCTGAATCCTAATTAGCAAATAAAGTGCCAGTAATTATCTTAAATAAGAAAGGAAGTCCCTTAATCAAGGAAGGATTTTTTTACTGTTGATTTCAAAAGTAATATCACAGAGAGCAGTTTTTAATTATTAAATTAAAGATCTGAAAGAGGTTTAAAATGTTATGATCAAATAACTTTTTTAAGTATTTGAGTTTCCAAGCAAAAAGTTACTTGCTAATTTGGAAATGATTCGAACATATCACTACTAAAATTTCATTCTGTTCGGTTTGTTTGCACTTATTTGAATATAGGTTAATTTAAACATTATCATTTTTTTTTTTAGTTATTTTGAGGAAATAGAAAAAAAAAAAACATTAGCATTTCAATTTCAGGAAGATTAGTTTTCACCATAGTTATTTGAAAATTTGAAGTTATTTTTTATTATTCTGATGAAAAAGTTATCAATTTTAAAATTTTAATAATGCCTTCTAATATTAATATTCTGTTTTATTTCTTAATTTGCATCGCCTACATTTTGAATGGCATAGCTGTTCTTTGTTAGTAATATATTTAATATTTTAATGAAGTAAGTATATATATCTTGTGTCAGAATCCCAATTAGCATATATGAAGTACCGTAATTATCTTAAATAGGAAAGGAAGTCCCTTAATCAAGGAAGGGTTTTTTACTGTTGATTTCAAAAGTAATATCCCAGAAAGCAGTTTTTAATTATAAAATTAAAGATATGAAGGGAGGTTTAAAATATTATGATCAAATAACGTTTTTTTTGAGTATTTGAACTTCCAGGCAAATTTCAAAATTATTTGCTAATTTAGAAATGATTCGATCATATAACTATTAAAAATTTCATTCTGTTTGATTTTGTGGGTACTTATTTCAATATAGATTAATTTAAACATTATTATTTTTTTTAATTATTGTGGGGAAAATCAAAAAAAAAAAACATTACACTTACAATTTCAGGAAGACCATTTTTCACCATAGTTATTTGATATACTTAAAAATTATAATTTAAAAAAAAATATGATGAAAAAGTTAATTTTAAAATTTTAATAATGTCCTCTTACTTCAATATTCTTTTTATTTCTTATATTGTCAGCCGTAATATTTTGAATGGTATGGATCAATGTTGGTAATATGTTTAATATTCTTAATGAAGTATCTTATGTCAGAATCATCATTAGCAAATGAAGAATCGTAATTATCTTAAATAGAATTAAGCCTTAATCAAAAAGCCATTTTTATTAATGATTTGAATGTTAAAAATGTTACACTTAACTAAATTTTAAAATTGTTTTTACGTATCAGACAAATTAGAAAATATGTCGTAAATGTGTAACGTTTATATTATTCCAAATTTGACTTCAGTGGAATTTATGTGTTTCTGTTTAAAATTAAGCAATTCAAACGATAAAGCATAACATAAATTTAAAGAATTTTTTAAGTGCAATAAGTAAAAAACATCTTCACATTCATCATTATCTTCACAAAATATTCCGAATTAATAAATCATTTATTTCTATTTATTTTCTACCAAACATTTTATTTGCACGTTTCATTTAGAAATATCAGCGATATATTTTAATTTGTTTTCAACTAAACATATTTTAGAATTGTTTATCTTAATCTAATGTTTATCTTAGCCAAAACATTATGACCACCTGTCAATAACGAAACAGCTTACCCGCCTTGGCATGGATTATACCGCCACTTAATACCAGCTAAATACCGCTTCCATCTGATCACGTTTTTTCCAGGCAAGCTCTTGCAAAATGTAGGGGTGGTCATAATATTTTATAGTGTAATTGCGTTTTTTTTTTTTTTTTTTTTTTTCTTATTTTATTGAATAAATAATATTTTTTTTATAAAAAAACCTAAGCATCGGATTTTTATATTAAATTATATAAATAATATTTTTATTGTAGAATGTAGTATAAGTTGTGCATGTCAAATCATTTCTATCTCTACATGTTCTTTCAAAAGTATTTTAATACCTTATTTTATAATTCAGTTATTTATTATTTTAATACTGAAAAAATGTAATGTTAAATGTTTCTTATGCAATCGTCTTTAATTGAAACATCTTCCAATTCAAAGTATTTCGTATTAAAAAATTAATGTCATGTAATTAATGTAAAATGTTTATTATGAAATAAACATTTAATTTCTGACTAATATTAGTACAAAATAGTTCTTTTTTTTTTTTTTTTTTTTTTTTTTTTTGTTGAAAAGCAATTTTAACTTTAAGGTACGTTACCATCTTATTTCAATTATAGTTATTATTTTATTAAAAGATTCAAATTTTAAATATATTACTGAATTTTGGTCTTTTATTCAAGTTCTTTCACCTGTGCCAACAGCGTCATCTGGTGGTATCCATATAAAACACACAATTAAAATTTAAAAATTACCCATTGGATTTGCTTCATACATTTTAAAATTAAGAAGACATCTAAAATAAATATTCTATATAATTTTAAATTCACATTTTTAATGTATTAGTTTTGTTGATAAATTGCGAATAGTTACGAGTAAATATTATTATTGATGCAGATATCAATTTAAAAAGATTTTCATTTCAAATTTACTAATCTCAGACTTTTTTTTAAAAACTAAGCAAAAATATCTAAAAGATATTTCAAAATAATATAAATATTTTCTTAAATAGAAAACATATCAAAATACTACACAGATATTATAGATAAAAAAGAATCTTTTATTTATAAAAATTTAAATAGTTTAAGTAAAAATAGTAACAGTTAGGCTTACATATGAAGTTTTTGTAGGTATACATAAATATTTCTCACTAAATTCTGTATTACTTATTTAATATTTGTTTCTGGAGCATCAAATATACTAGAGTTATGTATTTAATATGCTCAGCATATAACAATTACATAGAAAATGAATTTTTTGTTCTGAAAAATGCAATATTTTTATTAAATAAACAATTTATAAACAAAATATGTCTAAATAAATTATTTCGATTAAAACTTCTAATGATATCTATTTTACCTTGTTAAATATTTCTTTCACATAATTCGCATAATTTTTCAAGATTTTCCTTTCACATAATCGTATAAATTAAATAATTGCTATTAATAATAAAAATTTTAGATGAAGTCCCAAAAGCTAAAATCAACCCCAGATTTACATTTGGATCCAAAGTCATAGAAAATATGAAAACATTTACAAATTGAGAAGAAAAATTGTTCAGTAAAGCACTCAAACGCTGATTTTTCACAAATTTTCTAACTATAAATCTCTGATCACGTTGGGTTAATTTCATAGCAAGTTTTCTTATTTTATTAGGAATCTAATTTTTTTCTTTAAAGCGTTTTATCGAATACTGTCCTGTTGGATGAGAGATATATTTTTTTAATTTAGCGATGTTCCAAATTTTTTTCCTCTGCTATGATGAAAACTAATCAATTTGGAAATGCTGTTCATTGATTCCTTACTACTACGAGCTATTTTAAATAACAAAATTAATACAAAAGTAAACAAACAAAGATTAGAGGCAAAAGATTTTTGTCCCCAAAATACAAAAATTAAAAAAATTATCTATCATTAAAAAAACCGTTTCGATGTACCATTATTTTTGTGACTTTTTTTTTTTTTTCTATCCCCTGACATTTTCCTTTATAAATCCAAAAATAAGGCTATATTTAAAAAAATTGTTCAGTTTTTATTGAGAATCACATGAAGATCATATGAAAAAAAAAAAATTACATTGTATATTCGAATACAATTCAAACTATAGTGCCTTTTTCTGTAACTTTTTAAAATGTAAGAACATTTTTGGGTATCACTGTATATACTTTAATTTTATTGATTTTATTCCATGAATTTAAACCTCATGCAACACTGGTAAAACTCTCTAAAAATCAAATAAAAAAATTATAAAACCACTATATTAAATAAGAACTGAAAATCCACGGCATCTGCAAACACTCCGAAATGTCGTTTACACTGTTCTGGTGACGAATGAGACGGTTTCGTAACCATTTTATAGAACTTGGTGATCGATCACGCTTCAGTTTGGTGTAGCCAAGTGAAATACAAGCCCAATAACCGAAAAGCTAACAGAAAGCTTCTTTTTTTTTTTCTTCAAAATGTTACGGAAAGAACTGTTTGTAAACTATTTCAACATTGTTTTTTCTTTATTTTTTTCAATTTCAACCAAATATATTTTTAACATTGGCGGATCCAAGTTTTATAAGCCAGTTAACTTAGTGTACTATATATTCTTTCAAGATTTACTAATAGAAAGTATTGATTTTTCCTTGTTGTTTTTAATAAATGTTTAACGAATGTCAACAATGTAGTATAAAATTGCATAACTATATCTTTTATTTTTACTTCCATGTATAGTAATAATTTTTAAAAAAACTAAATATATCTTACATTTTTTTTTTTAATTATGTTCTCTAAAAAATTTATTAACAGTGTAAATTTATTTAGGTCAATTGTTTCTTGTCAAAGTTATAACGAAGATATAACATACAAATTTTTCGATATTCGATTGATTGATTTAAGATATAATACATAAATTTATAACAATAATGCTAAAATTAATTTGCTTAATTAAACGACAAGGAAATACACTTGTGATTTAATCCTTTTAATTAAAAAGAATATGGATTTTAATTTCAAAATCTGAAATCCATGCAATTACATGGATTGATATTTAATTTTGAACGAATATATATATATATATATAATTAATTATTTGATCAAGTTAATTTAATTATATATATGTAATTATTATTTTAGCCGTAAAGGTTGATGATGGTTTGAATAATAATTCAAACTATTCAATTTCCATTATTAAAAATTTTATCTTATATTAATATTCCATAAAAATTAAAAATTTCTAAAATATAAAAATTTAATAGAAATTGCTTCATAGTTTTTCGAGTTACTAAATTTAAACTGCTTGTTTAATTACTTGTTACTAAAATATATCTTAATGCTTTCAGCTTTTACAGCATTTTAATGCTAGTCTGCTAATTTATTTTGGTGTCTCAGTATTACGTTGCATTTTCTCATATTTAAATTTTATATATCTGTTTATTTATGATAATAATTGTACTGGGAATATTTTCTCATATCAGAGTTAGTAGTATACTTCTATCTCGTTGAAATTATCTTTTAAATTATTATGTTTAAAAATGTATTATAACTAAATATATTCTATAGTTTTTTAATTTCTTCAAATCTTTTAAATCTCTTATCAAGGCTAAAAAAATAAAGATACTATTTGATATTTATTTATTCTTAATGTATTCATATTTCCACCCATAGGCATGTTCTTTAAATAGGTATTAATATGTAATACTATATCTAACCTACAATACTATATCTAATTTCTGTCTGTAAAATGGTCAAATTATGCATCATTCTTTAAATATCCAAGATCTCAGTTTCATATTTTGACAGCACATAATAGCTGTAAGCACAAGCACATTGAAAATTCATATATAATGACTATTTTTAACTGCATTACTAAAAACAATCTCATCATTTCTTTTCCCAAGTATTGAGGTATCCTTATCTTTGTTCAGTATTCGAAAATGCATCGCCCACTTGAAAACACGCGCAATAATACATGTAGTTTGATATGGCAATCAAATATTTTGTGACGGATCCCTTTCTCAAAGGAAAAGGCAGCTGTAGAGCATTTCCGAAAAATCCAGGCTGGAAAAATAGAAAACTATCCCATTTTCCACAACCCCTCTATTCATCTCATGTGACAAAAAATACGAAAGGGGATGGAATTTTTGGTCAGTATATGTGTCTGTCTTTTATCTTTTTTTAGTATTATTCTGCCTTTTTCGCCCAGTGGCTTCTTTTCCTTCGCGATGTAGCTATTTAAATCGTGAAAAGGGCTGTAATTTTCTGTAGACATGTTTTTGTAGTAAAGACTTGTTGGATTTGTATTATAAATATTTATTAGGATTTTCAAAATTAATTTTTAACAATATGTTTTGAAATGTTTTTTGTAAGAAGAAACTTGTTGGATTTATATTACAAATATTTATTATAATTTTCAATATTAATTTTTAACAATATGTTTTGAAATGTTTTTTTTTTGTAGAAGAAACTTGTTGGATTTGTATTATAAATATTTATTAGGATTTTTTAAAATTAGTATTTACAATATGATTCGAAATGCTTTTTGTAGAAGAAACTTGCTGGATTTGTATTATAAATGTTTATTAGGATTTTCAAAATTAGTTTTACAATATGTTTTAAATACCAATCAATAAAACACTGGTGTCCAAAGTTAAGCAATAAAAGTAAAACCATCATATTCGATGTAATAAATAATATAGAGCTAAAAATTTTGCATAAGTGGCAGACACTCACAACAAAAAACCAGACTGTAATAAAAAAATTGACCTACCAAAAGGGTTTTAAAGAAACTTGTTATATAAAATTCGTGTTTCGTAGGACATGAAAATTGTCAAGTTGTAAAAAATAAGAATGATGAATGATCTGAATGACGCCAGGCAAGGCGAATACCAGAATGTCTTGAACAGAAAATCGGATGTACATTGCGCAGTAAATGTCAATCTATCTGTCTTTATTCGCTTGTGGAACCGGTATCAAAGTAAAAGAAAAGTGTAATGATGAGCTTTACGTGGATGTAAAGAACGACAATTGCTCAGGATTAGTTTTCTGTCTTTCCAAGCTTGATGCCATAAATGGAAGAACTTCCATTCATCCTTCAATCTGGCTTCCCAACTTGCAGCGCCAACCGGGATAGCTGTATTGAGGCAAAAAAGAAATTACAGATGTTGCGTGCAACTGGACATAACTTCAATGAATGTACCCAGATGAGCCTCAACCTCAACTTCTTTTCCTCTATACTCAACAGTCCTAGTTTTAATCTACAGATAATCCTAGTCCTAGTTTAAACTACAGATTCCCGACGATTATTGATATGGCTGACCTCTGAAATTCGATATATTCCAATAATAATTTACTAAGTGCATAAATACAAAGACGTTGGTTTAAATAATTTGGCATAGGTGGGTGGCGCCAACTTATTGATATCCACAACCATTTTCATGATATTGTGATTGCAGAGAAGATATTTATTCTTAACCTACTTGGAATTTTTTTATCTAATAGTTTGTACACTACAAATGGGTACAGATTAACCAAACCACCATAGGTTATTTTATTTTTAGTATGAATCGACACTGTCTATCTTATTCCGTATTACAAACCTTCAACAACCTTTGGCAGGGGCCTGATTGGTTAACCGTTCAGTACCACAGGTATCGGGTTCAAATCCCATTACATGGGTGATTTTTTTTTTTTTAGGTCCCGGTCCTAACAATAGGGCGCTATTTATGTATTACTTACCATCAAGTTACACGCCCCCTGGGTCATGCAAAGTGAGTATTTATCATGAGATTTGCCAGCTGCATTAGAAGGAAAAAAAAAACCTTCAGTATAACTCAAATCTTACAATTTTTTTTACCTGAACAATCCTAGTGTCTTTTAATATTATCTAATTATTTAATGAGATTTTTTTTTCTAAACTAGTGTCTTTTATTCTATGTTATGATCAGAAAGTTTCACTAATTTCAAATAAATATTTTTTTTTGTTTTTTTTTTTTTTTTTCATTTTTTGCTTAACTTTTGAATACCAGCTAGCATATTTAAAATATAAAGATAAATATTTAAATATAAAATTATTATTTTTTGATTTAATTTCTCTTACTAAAGGTTCCCTAAACCAGTTCAGGTGGTAGCAAGAAGAAAAAACACAGATTCTGACAGTTGGGGTAACATTTTTTGAAAAAGCTTTTATGATTTTAAAGTTTTTGGATAAATATTCCCATTACTTTTTGGTGGTTTTCCCAATTCAGGTGGCAATCTATAAGGCATGTATTGCAAGCAACAATGGCTGGGCATCTATTGCAGACAATAATTGAAGGACATGCATTTTTCTTTAAAATTCTCCTCAAAAGCATTATGCTGCACTCTTCGCTTGCAAAGTCTTAACTGAATCTTATATAAAAAGGGATCTTAAACTTTAATTATATGCATGGACTCCTTTTGCCATCAAAGTCTGAAAACTTAAGTCTATTTTATAAGTAAAGCTTTAGCCATATTATTCCATCTCAGTTTTCAGTGTATAAAGTTTCATTAAATTAATTTAATTAAATGAAAAACAATTACTGCAACTACTTTAACTAAGCCACATCACATTACTCTGCTTGGGGTTGGGATGCCCTTTTTACAATTTGTGGATGAAATTGTATTAGCACACAACGGAAGGCAAATAAAAGAAAGAAATTTAGAAATGGAAAAATGAGAAAAAAGGAAAGGGTGAAGTCGCATAAATTGACTATGTTTGCAAAATGGAAGAGATCCGAGGGATAGAATAGAATACGAGTTGTACCCTGGATCGAAGGGGTGCAAAAAAAAAAAAAGGAAAATTTTAACAAAATTGACTTTTTGATGTTTCAGTGACTGAGTGATAAAGAAACTATTTTACAAAAAAAAATAATAATAAATAAAAGATGGAATTAAACAGTTAATAAAATATATGATGTGGTAATAATTCATGCTTTCTTTCTTTCGGTAGGTATTAAATAATAATGATATACGTTATAAAATATAGACTATTCCATTTTACCAAGTACATGAATAGTTCTTATCCAGGAGTTCTTTGGTCACTAAAAGATCTGTGAACCTTTGGATAATAGATAGATGTTGCTCTATGGCAATTTTTTGACCTATTGAAATATGCAATCATCATATTTACCATGTACTTTCAATTTTACGAACTTCATCCATTATCCTGTTCTTGGGTCAGTAAGTAACCGGATAAAACAATGATAGTTTAATAAAATCTTTCTATTGTTAAACGCCAATCAAGGTTTTATTTCTCGTATTTTCAAAATTTCAGGAAATATTATATTACAATATATTTTTTCTTATTACTTTTTTTCTTTTAACAATTAATAAATTGCAAATTGCTTAAATACTATAACCATAAAATACGAAAAAAATAGTATTAATATTTAATTAGATGCATATGTATGTTGCAAATCAACACAGAAAAATAATGTACAATTAAAAAGAAAATGTCTCATTGTTGAAAACTGTTTGTCATATTTAAATTACAGATTGTTTCTATTTTCAAATTTATCAAACAAATAATATCTTTTAAATCAAAACAAAGAATAAAAATCTTCAAAAACAATTTGACAAAAAGTCAGTAGTGCTATTATAATTTATATGATAAATTTCAACAAATGCTTCTTCAAAAGTTTTTTACAAAAAAAATGTTAAAGCATAAAAACTATATACTCTTTTAAATATATATAAAGAAGTAAATTCTGCAACAAAATTGCCTTTTGCATTTATCTCAAATATTTATTTTTATGTATCTCCTATTATGTCCCTATTACGTATCCTAAGAGAAAAGGAAATAATTGTTAATGATCATCAAAAATAAAAATCCAAATCATTAAGGGACTTTTTATTTAGATAAATATTTTAACATTATTGATAGTAACATTTAAAAAAAGCAATTTCTCTCAAATCTGACAAAACTTTCAAAGTTTTTATAAGCTTTCTACAAGGTATGTTTTTCGTATTTTGTAGAAAATGAAATTTAGTTTTTTTTTCTTAATAAGTCTTCATTTACCAAAATTACAAAAGTAATCCTATTTGTATAAAAATAAATAATTATTTTCTACAAAAAGTATTTTTTATTTAACACCACTTTAATGAAAAAGTCATTATTATAATAGATACTTACACAATTTCCATTGGATCTTTACTTTTAATCTTTAGAGGTTTACTTTGTCCAGAGTATGATAAAGTACGTAAAAATTTAAGTAGTTAAACGCCCAAGTGCTAATTGTAGATATTTACCATCAATTACGCAAAAAGATGAAATCTGAACATTGACGTTAATTTTTTTATTATATTTAATCACATCATTATATTTGATATAAAGGGAGGAAATAATCTTTCTTGTTACTTAGAATCAAAAAGTAATACAAAAAAATTAATCAAAGCAATTTGTTTTAAGCCTCCTTATCACTGATAACTGATGGAGTTTACTTCAAAATCAGATACCCTGCAAATAAAAAATAAAAATTATAAAAACAGTTATTTGTAACATTTAAAATGTATTCTATTACATCACTTAATTACTTCATACGAAAGGAAACTGTTTTTTTATTTTTTTGCTAAACAATTCATATAACCAAACGAAAAATAAGGTATATTTTTCATTTCCTTAAAGTATTTGAATATAATTATACTTGTAAGGTTGTTCATTTATTTTTCCAAAATCTAAAAAATTAAATTTTAAACAAAAGGCAAAAAAAAAAAAAAAAGAAGGAAAGGCTTGGCATACAAATTACATTAAATAATCTGTCTTCCACCAAATTGGATTTATAATTTGCACGTCTAAGGTTTAACAGTGCACTAATATATTTATGTATGCCTTTGGCTGTTGGAACAGTTAGGTTTATAGAGATTCAGTTACCTAGATGTGCTACTCTGCACCCACAATGTGCCACTGCACTGGGAGGTAACAATCTATGTGAAGGGTAATCTGGGGATTCACTCTTGTCAATCCTTGTTAATCCCTCTTTGTCTTCTCATCGAGCTCAACGGAAAACACTGTTTTGCCTAACAGATTTATAGTATCTATCCCCGGCATAAACATGGAAACTTTCAATTCAGTTTTGGTTTTATAAAAATGTTTTACAACTTGATTTTAAGGATGATTTAAATATATAATATTAGAATTGCAGTACTCATAAGATTAAACATTAACCTTTGCCTATGCCAGTTACTTGATTATTGGTTATTATACTTGGTTATTAGTTATTTATGGAATAATCATTTCTAATGTCTACCATCACCATTTTTGTAGAGTAGTTTTCAGCATTTGTTGGCATTGCATTTGTTTACAGTTTGCAGCATTTGTTTGCGGGTTAGTTTGCAACATTTTTTGCAGTTTAGTTTGCAGATTGACCATTAAAAAAGTCTTGTGCAATTAAATCCTTTATCAACTCAGTTTAGAAACAACAACTCGCCACCCACGAGACTGGTCCAAAGTTCAAATTATAAGAATACCAAAATGAAAAATCAAAAATTCAATAAACTTTCTAGTATAACATCTTATTTTATATTCTCATATTCAACTAACAAAATAATTTTTTTTTTTAAAATGTGTTAAGATATCTATTCTGATTTTTACAAATTTCTTTATTTGATTTTAAAATTTACTATAATATACTTTAATACTTTTTAATAATTGCAACAACAGAAAAACATATCTTAAAATGTATTTCCTTTATAACATTGTAAATTTACATAATAATTTAGTGCGATATCATGTCATAAGAGATTTACTACCCTCCAAAAGCTTATAACACGTACAACATTTATTACAGATACCACTAATGTCCCTTTCACTAAATATAATATGGATTCACGCCACATTATTATTCATAGAAACTACACTATTACAAGATATAGATCATGTAGAAATAGACAGTTGTACAAGACGTGCTTCTTGCTAAACTCCCTAACTATGGATATTATTATGCAACAATGACAGAACAACTATCCTCTTCATTTTGAAATCAAATACACAAGAGTGACCGTATTGCAAATATATCACGCGTTGTTAATGTAATTTCTCAAGCTTCAAGACCTTGCTGATACATTTTATAGCAGGGTACGGTCTAATAGATTTCCGGATTGATCCAGAATTTATTTGTTCTGTGATTTCTACAATTAAACCTGCAGCTACATTTTGAAACATGTGTTATAATAAATATCTGTTTAATAAAGGCTTTGGAGTATGTTCAAATCACGTTGCTCTAAAATTGAATTGATGTTTTTATCGACAGCATAATAATTAACAACTTGACACTCCTTCAAATAGATTATATTCTGATTATTTTCCAAATTTAACTTCATTTTAGCAAATAAATGAATAATTGGATAATTGGATTTCCGAACTAAATAATTCCGTTTTGAATCATGGGTGGCGAAACTTCGAACCGAAAATTTGCGTGTCTATGCCAGAGGTGCAACGATAAATCCATAGGCTAGAAATTCACTTTCGCTGGATGGTACGAACCTTTTACAAGTAACATCTTTGGAAGATAATTCCCTTTGTGATGGTAAAATGGGAAGTAGGCCTCAGTAAGGGTTGTAGCAGGCATTATACACTCCTTATTAAAAGAACAGTGTAGCTCCTTCATTTGTATAGTTTCCCCAACTGACCGCAGAGTGAGAGGTAAAAATGACCGTAGAGAGACCGACCAAACCAAACTTACGATGCAGCTTAACAGGCGTTGCGTAATAGTGCACTAATAGTACATTTGCGTTAATGGATCCCACTGTATCTACTACATATCTACCATTTTATGAGGAAATTCGTCAGGTCAATATAGCCAACATTCAAAAACAACATCAGCATCGCAGATAACATCATTAAAAGATACATCCAAGACATATAATTCAACCACGAGAAAGAAGAAGGAATATGTGCCTTCTTAAGAGTGGGTTTCGATGAAATTAACCTACATTTGGTAAAACCAGCCAGCGTAAAGTAAAATAGCCAAATAATTGGATTGCGAAAGTCAATATTTAATCTGATGAGTATTGTTAAAACCATATTTTATTATAAAATAAATCTTATTTTCATTTTTAAACAATTATACTCATTTGTCAGTGAACCTATTTATGAAGCTCTTATAAATTACAGATTTTTTAATCGTCTTGTTCAATCAGACCCGTAAATTCTCACTCCGATGTCAGTTTAACCTCCTTCATTTAATATTCTAATCTCTAATATATAAATGCGTTTGCAACTTAAGTCGAAGCAATGCATACAAAGTAACATGGCAGTTAATTAATATAATTTTAATTTAGTTGATAATTCATGCCATTTTATTTCATACTTAAATAGCTAATTCACATAATAAATAGCTTCATTCATTAACAAAAATTGTTTTTAAAAGAGCTGCGATTAAATCATTATTAATAAATCAAATTAATTATTCTAAAAATTGACTTTCGTACTATTGACTATTTATATTAGCGTACATACTTACATTATATATTAAATTAATATATTGCTTGTAACGCAGAATTTTTCAATAGAATAAAATATGAATTTCACTACTTTCTTCATATCATATATCAGTTTTGCATTTACGGAATGGTAGCAATATTCTTCAATAAAACGAAGCAACATTAATATGGAAAAAATAAACAATCAATATATTAATAATATCACTATGGAAATAAAAGAGCTAAAAGATTTTTTAAAATTGAAAAATTTTAAATGAATTTCAATAATTTTACATGCATTACTTTTTATATTCTTTACTTGTACATTTAAATAATTTAAAATGTATGAATAAAATATGAGTCCATTTTCATCCTAAACTAGTATTTATATACATTTTTAGTTAAATAAAAATGTTTCAATGAGCTTTTCATTATTATAAATTTTAAATTATAACTTATAAAGAAGTTGTAATTAAACTTTTAGCTAAGAAATAAAAATATTTTTAGATACATAAAAATGTTGCAATGGATATCATTATTAGAGAGTTTAAATTATTACTTATACAGAGTTGTAAATATACATTTTTAATTAAATAAAAAGCTATACCTTTCTAGTAGCAATACGTAAC